>JAECUM010015098.1:0-11808 GCA_016617855.1 Megalonaias nervosa | reverse complement strand
CGGAACAAATTCTTGGGAAGAAGATAAAAAATCTACTAAATCCCAGTTGAAATCAACCTCTTCGGGAAGTAGCACTGTGTTCACTTTGGTAGCTGCTGCGATACCATTACTTCTCGTCTCCACAGCCGGTGCACCCCAATTCATTGTCTTCTTAGGTTCCGTCATGTTTCACAAAACAATACCGCATCGATTCACTGCGCACAGACGCTAGTGTGCCTATATAGGAAATGTGATGTCACAGGTAGCTCTCTTCGGATTGGAAGACAGACTCCGCGAAGTGACTGAATTTTGTAACGCGTGTTGGGATTGGTGAACCATTTCAATCCGTTTCGATCCGGTCTTCCACTATAAATAAACGCGGTTGACTTCATTCCCTTCACCTGTTCTCGTCACAGAGAGATGTTGATCGACGTAGAATCCTCTACTTTGGTATCATCGATGCTGTTCCGTACGGACTTACCCATGTATGTGAAAACAAAATGGACTGTCATCCGGATCACCGGTGCCACTATTTGGAAAAGACGTTATGTGGAAAGACAAGGCTGTCTTAAGCGGACTCTCATCTACGGACCAGAAGTGAGACACAGTTTAAGACAAGCTTTGAGAAATTTGAGGAAGAAAAGAAGACCTATGCAATGTCCTGTATGTTAACGGAATGGTGTTAACATAACATAACAAACAACGGTCCTTTTCAGGGCCACTTCCAATGTCTCGAAAAGATCTTAATTTTCATTTTGTCTCCAACCCAAACGAATATATAAAACCCTTACTCTTTTTATACACGAATACTCTTGATTCGTGTTTGTCTATAGCCCTCTCTCAGGTAGCCTGACGTCACAGTACTCCTCTTTTTGCTACATTGTTACCAGTGTGACGTCATGCCACCTGTTCCATTCCTCTTGTCGCTATACAGACCCAGGGTATACTAGTCACTCTACCAAATTTCCATTGTCGCTATACAGTCCCAGGGTGTGCTAGTCACTCTACACAGTTTCCATTGTCGCTATACGGTCCCAGGCTATGCTTTCTTTTCTTGGGGCTATACGGTCCCAGGGGGGGTCTGTAATGCTAATTCCCATTGTCGCTACGGTATCCCCTATTACTACTGGTGTAGTTACAAAATAAATAAAGTTATTTTGGCTAGGAGATATCACATTCCGATTTTGGCTAGGAGATATCACATTCCGATTTTGATTTTCATCAACTGACTTTATTAACAGAAACAAAATGTACTAAATTTGGATCTCGAGCTCTGTAACCTGAAGAAATATAATAACTCTGTCATTGTACATTTCGGTTGATATATAGTTTGTTATAACTCTGTCATTGTACATTTCTGTTGATATATAGTCTGTTATAAAAATTTGGAATGACTATGTCAATCCTAATTTACTGTTTTGTGTTGAGTCATATTTACTCTGTCATAGCAATATTAGTCAATTAGCACTTCTAATTACTTATAGATAATTGGTTTTAATCTAAACCTAAAAATTACAATTTAATCCACGTACTCCTGGTGACTGTTAAATTGGAATGAAGGCTTGTTGATATGTTGTATTAACATTTTGCATTTCAATATTGCACAGGTGGCCAGGACAATAATATCGACAAGGACGACCTTCGTACTGTTTTTTACCCCTGCCTATCAAGATGAGAAGCCACATTATTTAGGACAAGGAAGTTTACTTTTCACGCCGCTGTACAAGCAAAATGTGTTCGTCATATTTAGGACAATATTAGTTTGTACTATTTTATGCCCCGATCCCTGATATCCAGCACGCAAGCAAGCACACACACAGACACACAGGCACACACACAGACACACAGGCACACACACAGACACACAAGCACACACACAGACACACAGGCACACACACAGTCAGTCTGCCCCTAAACTTGTCATCTCTTCACCTACAAAACTTGGAGGAATCCGCCAGGAGGTAGAACGATAAAACCGGTGTTTGTTGTCCATACGTCAGTTTTATCCTATCTGCAGGCCTAACTCAGTACATTTTCAGGTCAGCGTCATTAAATGTAGCTAAAGGTACCTAACTAGTTTTAAATACTTCGTGTGAAACAAATTATATACTGTTAGCTATATTTAATGACGCTGACCTGAAAATTGACTGTGCTACAGATAGGATAAAATTCTCAGTGCTGTGTGAAATGAACTATGACAGAAAGCACTGATCTATGCACATAGACTATAGACCTATACACTTCATAGCCTCCCAACTCTCTTAAAAACTACAAAAAACTTAGTAATAGCCAGAAATGTGTAATGTCAAACAAGCTTTATTCTAATTTTGTTAATCATCTCCATTGTGTCGCAGTTGAATCAAAAATATACATACAATATTTAATGACAAACAATGCACTTACCAGCCAGAAGGAATCATTTATCCGTCAACACATTAATCCATAAGCAAATTTCACTGTAGCACTTGCCATATTTCCAAGACAGAAAAATAAATTTTCAAAGAATTCGTGAACTTGAAAGTTTAGCACATGGTTATCAGCTAGGGTCTGTATTTGGAGGGTCTTTCATACAGGGTGGTAATTTTACAATCAATATTAATTACAACTCAAGTATGTCACAAACAGTTTCACCTCCTCCAAAGAAAAGGAGAGTTATATACGATAGTGACACGGATCTCTAATTACCCGTGAATAACCCAAGCACGGGCACTCATGCTACATGTAACTTTAATAGCCTATACTATAATAACCTAAACGATACTGGGCCCTCAGAGCTGTGGGCCCAGTATCGTTTCATTATGTACAATATAATTTTCTAAATTAGAACTGATGAAAATGAAACATTTTCTTGTAATAAATATTAACTATTTATTGTTAATTTCATATAACATCCATATATTAAATGTGATAATACCTCAATACTATGCAACGTTTTATGTTGTTATTTTTTGGCTCACGCATAAAAACTGTGTACTTCGGATGACACGGTCACGCCACAGTCCTCATTAACATATTTGTATTAATGCACTGCATGTAAACATTTGCGCGTGAACTATATTGCACAAGTGAGGAGCTCTTTCTTACTTTAAAGAATAATATTGGGTGATCTACGTTGGGATTTGGACCGAGACAAGGAAATCCCAGTTGCGGGGTTACATTATATGTCTCCCCACGAGTCAAGCCTCGTGGGGAGACAAATAATGTAACCCCTAGACTAGGATTTCCTTGCCTTGGTCCAAACCCCAACATAGATTCTCTATGTCTCCTCGATTTGATCTCACGAGAATTAAACACACTCTCACAGACCTTTCATCATAATAATGGCGAATAAATTATCAGGTCACCTCGCGCACTCACATCTAAATATTCCGTACACGCTTTGTTCTATAATAAATTTGCTATAACGATAACAATATTATGAACGACTTCTAATGTATGCATACGCATCCCTAATTGTTAATTGCTCAATATCAGCTATCATCATCAACAGCAATGATATGCATTTCCTACCATACGAATTATAAATGACACATACAAATACACAAATACTTAATTATATGTGCACAAGTCCAACAATGACTAACTCTGCATTTTTCATAATCTATATATCCATATACTAATAAAGCAAGTACAAGTTCTAACACAATTCACTAATAAATTCAGTTATGCATTACGATGCAACGTAGTAGCATAATACACCATCCACTTCGATTCCAGTCCAACAATCTACATACCTTAATCTTGCATGTTAATAACTCGCTATTCGCTATCATACGATGTTGATAATTTAGCTATACACGGAAAATTACATTTCTAATAGATTAAATATTCATAATAATGTATCAATCTTACAACACCCAGTTATGAACGTAAGACAAATTCGCGCGAAGATATGTTACCTCAAGAAACCTTTGTTCGCAAATCAAAACCTGGAATTTCACTAGAACTCTTTCCCGCCTTTTAATGAGCGCACAACTCGGAGTTCAGTCTAATGCCTGTCAATTTCTCTATGGTCCACCCTTGGCGAGGTTCACACTAGTACGGATTGAAAAATGGATTTTGTCCGAATCTAAGCGGTTGCTTATTAAGACTCCGCCATAGATTTGAATCTCTCAATTTTGATTGGATACTGTCAGGTCAATTGGAAAACTGCAATAGGGTAATTTAGCACTTGTTATTCTCTGGTTTCCGGTCCCCAAAATCCCGAACTTGTTCCAAGCCGGTCGTGACATCACTGACTGAATGCAAAACAAACAGGAGTCTCTGCCTGGTCGACTTGGTGGTAGAATTCCCTTTGAATTGACCGTGAACGGGTCATTGCGTAATGGATGAACAACAGACAGGCATTTTACTGTGTCCAGAATCGGTCTAATATCGTAATCTTACGTAATACATATTGACATTATCACAGGTGCTCTTAACTACGAATTAACTATAAGAAGATATGTGTATACATGAAGCATGAAGCATCAGCAAATTTTCCCCACATCGTGACAAAACATACCGTGTTGTAAAAACGTGGGAGGACAAGCATAATCGACGCTTCCAAACTGATCCCGAGTTTAGACGCATTGCCAAAAGTTACAACGTCGAACATCTGGACCCAGGCGACATTTTATATTGAGGACGCATGAATGCCATACGTTTGCTATACAATGTGGACGAATATCGAGAAGAAATTAAATATATCGGCGAGTGTTCGTTGTATTTGTAGATGTGTAACTATTCTCGATTTCCCACAGGACACCCCAAATGTTTACAGAATACATTGGCGTGGAACACATTAATCAGTACGAAAGCCTGATCAAATGCAAAGTCTTGCCTCCAAATGACCTTTACCATCAAGTCTCACCGCATCATTGTCAAGGAAAACTTTTGTTTCCTTTGTGCCGTACCTGTGTCGAAACCTGTAACCAAGATCAAACTTGTCATCACAAAGAGGAAGAACCCGCCTTGGCCGGAACGTGGGTCAGAGTGGAATTGTTTCATGCTCTGAATCTGGGACACCGCACGTTAAAAGTTTACGAAATTTACCACTTTCCGGACAATGAACTCTACCAAAAGGACGACGAATCTCAGAAAACAATTTTCTCAAACTAAAACATGAAGCCAGCGGATATTCTTCTGAGTGTCAGATTCTAGAACATCAAACAAAATTCAAAGAACTGTACCGTTCTATCGAAGGTATCATTTTAGATTAAGTGGAAAAGAACGAAGGAAGGCGCTCGTTTGCCAAAGTTATGCTGAATTGTTTGTTGGGAAATTTAGCGCAGCTTCTGTTCTTACCTAAGACCACGTACATGGTAAATGCATACCGCATACTGGTGCACGACAAAGGAAAACGAATGAAACACGTAGAAGTCATTCGTGAAGATTTGATCTTGGCCAATTACGAAATACAGTTAGAGTTTGCCCCTCACGACGAATTTGGAAATGCCGTCAATGCAGCCTACGTAAGACATCGAAGGGAACCGTTTAGGGACATGGACGGATGAACAACCCAAATACAATGTTTTGAGTTTTGCTAGCGGCGGTCCCAAATTACGGATACCTATACTGAGACCGACAGGTAGAAAGCATACAAACTGCAAAGTCAAAGGATTGACACTGAAATATCGATCAAGTGGTGAACTTTGACGTGCTGAAAGAAGCTCTTCAGTCTGGAGATGATCATCACCATTTATTGGTTTTCATGTCAACGTGATAGCGTGCGTGTACCGTCCTAAGGGTCTCATTCACGCCTGTGCAAAATACTGATGATGCCAACACCATCTCATCAAAAAGTGTCAGTGAAAGAAGAATACACATTGCCTGTGGCTTTGCCTGGCTACTGGGACTTTGAAAGTCGATTCCATACGTTTAGAAGGACATGGTCTATATATCTGAATGGATCTACTCCCAAACAATTAACCAGCGCTGGATTTGTCTACTCGAGAAAAGAAGATAAAGTCAAGAGTTCAGTTGTGGCGTGTCACTTCACGGCTTGGAGAAGACCTTTTTTTATTTACCTGGAACATGCTAGATGGTCTCCGCACTGTCACTCCCTTTCTTTGGTGGGAACCAATAAATAACTTAATTTTCATGGTTGTTTGCTTTTGGGGCTGAGTGAAAGTATTCACAGAGAGTTCGTCAAGATAAAAGTGAAACGCAAAGAATAACTACTTCCTTTGGAAATATTTATTTTAACCACTAATACCTGAGTGTTATAAGAACTTTGTTCTTTTGAAAATATTCAAATGGTCAGATATTGATCAATCACCCTAGGATCAGAAGACTAGACTTCTTCGTACAAGGTGAAAGTGGTAAACAGATTTCCAGACTACGTATCAAACATGGAGGATTACAAAAAAGTGTATGCGTTTGTGACTGATCTGGTTTACCACTATTTACCATCCAAGACCGAGTGGGAAATATAAACCTATTACCTCCAAAACAAAGACATTTATGTGAGTAACTAAGGACATCAAGAAGTTTCTTGACGTGGATATAATAGCTTACCATACAACAACCTTTAAGAGTAGTGTTTACCGTATTCAGGCCTTGGAGGAATGCCAAAATCTTTTACAACATTTGTTCAACTGAATTTCGTGCAAATGTCTTGGGTGTGTTAGTAACTATGTTTCTGGGATGTCCTTTATCAGTAGATTCATTGTGGTCTATTTACGAAGAGTTCCTGCAACGACATCATTATGATCGCATCAACTTTAAATGTGCTCGATAGACTCATTCTTTTAATAGCGTTGCGATTCCTGATTGATAGGCCTCTGTGTGAAGAATGCATTCGTGATGTTTTAAAAACTTTTCATGCTTACAAAGATGTGTTTGTAACTTGTTGGTTATACCAACATTGGAAAGAAACCGGACGAGTCGGAACGGTACGGTCAAGTCTTGCAACATCTTCAACTCTTTCAGCAAAAATATATAGCCGAAACAGCAAAACCGAGTCTGAAAGATGTCATGCAGATGATGAAAAGCCAACAACCCAATGTGACCAAGACAGACGTAGCCACACGGTTGCAAGAAGAGGACTACAATCCAACAATTACGCAGGAGTTCAAAATTATATCGTGCTGCCAGAACAAAACTTAAAATTGTATGATACCGACATGTACAAAGATGGTTACAAGAACATGTGACGTACACGTTACACAAACCAATCCGACGAAAATTTTCCAGACGTCAAACCAAAGTGGAGGGCATAGATTAACAACGGCAAGTCAATTTAGCAAGTGTCTCTCATTTGGCAATGTACAATCGTGGTTACAAATATTGTTTTGTCAAAGACATCCTTGCCAAAATCGCTTGTATCGTGCCTTTGACTTCTAAAACGTGCTACGAGTTAGTAGGAAAGTGGTCATCAACAACGTAACCGAATCTCTGAACCAAACGTTCCAAAAAGAACTGAAGAAAGGAGATATCCATTTTTTCACCACCAAGAATCCAGAAACCAAAGTAGGTATCGTGGAACATTTGCAACGCACTTATAAAGAACTTGTGTGGACATACTGTACACTTCAACACACGCTCAAGTACATCGACGTGTTACCGCGTCTGGTCAAAGCTTGCAATCAATCTCACCATCGGAGCATCAGATGCGCACCCGAAGAAGCGACCCTTGTTACGAGTCTATGCTCTTGAAATAAGTAACAGAAAAGAGTGAAACAACAAGCTTTGAAAAATTTAACAAATATTTAATTTCCCTAGAATACAAAGTGAAAAATTAAGAAAAAAGAACTTACGGTTTTACGAATTAAATCCAAAAATAATCCAATAATTATAAATAGAAGTCCTAGTAATAAAAAGTCCTGAATGAAATTGAGTTGGAGTCCCTATGAAGTCCGAAATTGAAGGCGCGATGACGTCTGTTGTGGTCAGCGAAGTGCTGCTGTGTCAACAGTCTCTTGTTGAATCACAAAAATTATTATTCCAGTTTTGAATTCAGTATAAATTCCAACGAATGCCTTTATCCAAGAATTTTGTCAGAGTACGTTGTATTTCCAGGGAAATTGATCACTTGAATTCCATAATTTTAAGAAAATAAAATTCAACCCAAACTGGTCGCAACACAATACAACTTAACGTGTCCAGTGTTTAAGCACCACTGACAAACCTCTATCAAAAAATCAGTGATATGACTAATTAAGAGCAAAACAGATTCACGGATGAGGGTCAAAAGTTCCTTCTTCTGGAAAAAAATGGAAGCTTTTTCCAACTAACATATGCTTAAAATCATGTAGTCCAGGTATGACCTTAACTCAACTTAATGATTCTTACTCTGAGAATGATAAAAAAAAGAAAATAAAAAAGTTGTTTACCAAGACTGTCACTAATTTTGGAACAAGGTCAGGAACTAGATACAGTGTTACTATTATTAGTTGTTTATCAATGAAATAAAAAAAGTAACAGTCAGGTCAAACAGAACTGAACTCAAATTCTGAAGAATGTCAAATCCAGTAAACAATGTTATATTACAATAGCATGTAATGGAATTAAAAAATTTAAAACCAACAAACAAACAATTAAATTAAATATACATAACACCCTCGACAACGAAGTGACCGTGCTTGATCTTTTTATTTGGAACGTCCCCTATTGCCACCAACAAACGTGGACTGTTAGCGAGGGGAGATTGGGTACACAATGTTAAAACCAAACGCACCTTCGGCAAAGGTACTTTACCTAACTGGACCATCGAATTATTTCGTGTCACTGGAGCAGTGAGTGGTCGCCATCCTCCATCTATATATTGGAAGACATGAGCGGTGAAGTGTTGATAAGAACATTTTACTTGCCCGAGTTAAAACGAATGACCAAAAAAGAAGACGACGTGTCCGATATCAAAAGCATTCTCGATTGAATAATACGTAAAGTTTGCAAATGCCAAGTCGAAGAAGTGAAGGTGAGTTGGAAAAGATATCCCCCGACTTTTGAATCTTGGATTGCCGCTTCGCATGTCATCGACTATAAAAAGAAGTGACCATTGTACCAATAAACACAGCACCGATCATTCCTTCTCTTTAAGATCAACAAAAGCAATCTCTGTGGGTGTGGTGTGGAGAACGAGTGCCTAAAACACAAATCGTCTTTTTCTGCTAAATCTTTGTGGTGTGTTCTGTCATCGGAGCAGCCATCCCCAAACTGAGCTTGTATAAAAAGAAACAAACAATTGTGGACCATTTTGCTCAGCAGTTGCATCGCTTACCTTCTTCACTATCCTTCCATGAAATATTCTAGTAACAACGGTAGCCTTGCTTTCAACGCTAGTTACTATCACAGTAGCGGCAGTTACAGCCCTGTTTTGAAACCTTTGGAAACTCCTCTGATATCGAGTGACTACTCGGAATGCAGAACCATTATGAATAACCAATTTTATTTAACTTTATCCAGTGACAGTTCTATGAATGTGTTTCCCAACAACACATTATGCTGTTTCACGGCCAAAATGCCCCAGGCCATCCAAATGGATCACGAAGCTCATTGGGAAGTGGCTTTGGTGGAAATCATTCATCCTAAACAAATCAAAAACATCGATGAAAATCAAAGCAATTTCGTTGACTAAATACTGAACGAACAAATTCAAGAAATTTTGGACAAAAATTATCCTCTGGTTTACAAACTCGAAAGACTATCATGCCACATTCCTCAACTACAGAGTACATATACCGTAAGAATTCCTGTGAGGTATTATGCTCAAAATCCGGTCCAAACGATTGCCTCTATGTTCGACGAACAGTTTAGCAAAGTCCTATACAGATATAATAAAAGTGTCAAGATCGAGTGCCATGCAGTCTCTCACCACTTTGAAAAGCATTTTAAGGGTGTCAAAACCCTGGCCATTTCTTAGTTTTCTAAGCTGTTCTCTGTTTTCGGTGAAGTCACTAATAAGGTTCTCACAAGAGATATCAAGAGCACTCAGGAATTTTTCAACCCTATCGAATCAAACGAAGGAATTAATTTGATGTATGTGTAAACTCCAATGTGGTTTAGTACAACGTGGTGGGAAACATAGCTGTTCCGTCACTAAGAGTCATTCCTTCCAAAGGGGTTCTGCCATCGCTGTTTACGATTAAGGTGGAAACACGAATCACGTTCACTGTGAATTTGTACATCCTCACTATTTGTCAGTAAGTCGTATTTCGGCAGTGTCAATATTGGCATCAATGCAAATGTGGGATATAATATTCCATTCTCAACAGAAAAAGTCACGATGAGGATATTGTTACGAATATGTAATTAAATTACTTGTGTGTTAGTTTTAAAAAAAAAAAAAATTATTTTATTTTTGTTTCATTACATTTTATTGTAATGATAATTTTCATTGGATTTGAATATCTTTTCCGAAAATTGGCTTGACCCGATTAGATTATAGCTATTACTTCAGCACTATTTTTAGCTCACCCTGGTTCATAGCTCTTGTAAACATCGAGTTAAAATGATTAGCTATTACCAAGTTCATGTTCTGTGTACGTGATAGCTCAATTTGTAAACAACTTTTTTTTTTATTGAATCTTATCGTAAGATTCGCTAAGTCTTTTAAGGTGTGCGTGCAAATTATCTTTTTTTTTTATTGCGCTGTTCAAGTTAGAAATCACGTAGCCTGTCACGTGAGCCACCATGTGATCTAAAATCGAGGCTTAAAACAACCTTTTTCTACTAGATCTAGTCACAGTCGTATTATTACACCTTGAGAGAACAAGGTGTTTCCATTGTTGTTGCCAAATTGTTTTGAAGTTCATCCATTGTTTGGAATTTAATAATTTATTCTCTAGAAAACTAAACAAGTGCTTCATATTTATAAAAGTTCTGGGAGAAAGAAATTCAGTGGAAATTTATTCTGGAGTTATAAACGGAAACATTATAAACTGTGATTCAATGGAGGATCTGTTGCCACCAGTACAACGACCTAATCTGACGTCATCGCCTCCATATTGGAATTTCATTGAGATTCGAACCTGGATTCAATTAGAACTGTTTAGTGATAGGACTTATATTTTTTCAATCCTATGATTAAATTTTGGAATATATTCACAAACCGTAAGTCCTATTTCCAATTTTTACATTGTTTTCTAGGGAAATAAATGATTTTGTTAAACTTTACCAAGCTTGTTGGCTACACTCTTTTCTTTTGTTACTTTGTACCATCCTACACGTAACAACATATTTTCGAAAACGATTCTCGAACGACTTGAAAGTCATGTATCCGGTGTACCAAGAAGTCTCTGGACAAGGAGGACATGGTTTAGTTGACTTCCTCAAATCCGCTTTTTATACGTTGGTTCCCATCTTAAAACCGAAGATGACTCGAGGATTGCACCCTTTGAAAGATGCCGCTTTGACGCAAGGAAAAGAATTTATCCAAAATGTCATGTCATTATCGACAAAGTCGTTGAGAGACACATATAAATGCGATGCTTGCAGCTGGCCACGGCATTCCTTCCTCTTCCACGCCACAGCAAGGACAAGGCAGAAACAAACGTCAAGACCCCTTCAGAGCCATAAACACGTAGCGAGACAAACTAAGAAAAGAATAACAGCCAGAGAATTGTAAGTCTTTGATTATTAATAAAATGATGCAACGAGATTCTTGCTCATGTTCCAAGTCAGAATTCGATATGTTTGCCATGCCACCTACCATGGCGATAATGCAGGAATTCCAATGAGTAGAATTTCATCTGTGTGAGATTGTGTGCCAAGGTAAATGTATAGATAACTAGGGTGTGAGAGTGTGACCCAGAGTAGATATCTATACGTAACGACCTTGTGAGAGTGTGTCCCAAGGTATATGTCTATACATAACGACAGTGTAAGTGTCTCCCAAGGTATATATAT
>JAECUM010015097.1:0-26139 GCA_016617855.1 Megalonaias nervosa | reverse complement strand
CCATAGTACCCATTTAATAGTGTGGATAAAGAGTGTATATCATACTACCTATTGAAAAGTGCGGATAGAGTGTATATCACACTAACCTTTGAAAGGTGTGGATAAAGAGTGTATGCCATATTACCCATTGAAAAGTGTGCATAAAGAGTGTATACCATACTACCCATTGAAAAGTGTGTATAAAGTTTGCATATCATAGTATTCATTGAAATGTGTGTATAAAGATTGTATATCATACTGCCCATTGAAAAGCATGGATTAAGAGTGTATACCATACTACCCACTGAAAATTGTGGATATGGAGTGTATACCATACTACCCATTGAAGGTGTGGATAAAGAGTGTATACCATACTACCCACTGATAAGTGTGGATAAAGAATGTATACCATACTACCCATTGAAAAGTGTGGATAAAGAGTGTATATCATACTACCCATTGAAAAGTGTGGATAAAGAGTGTGTACCACACAGCCATTAAAAATATGGATTAAGAGTGTATACCAAAGTATCCATTAAAAAGTGTGGATAAAGAGTGTATATCATACTACCCTTTGAAAAGTGTGGAAAATGAGTGTATATTATACAACCCATTGAGAAGTGTGGATAAAGAGTGTATATCATTTAACCCATTGAAAAGTGTGGATAAAGACTGTATACCATACTACCCATTGAAAAGTGTGGATAAAGACTGTATACCATACTACCCATTGAAAAGTGTGGATAAAGAGTGTAAATCATTCTAACTAGTGAAAGTGCGGATAAAGAGTGTATATCATACTACCCATTGAAAAGTGTGGATAAAGAGTGTATACCATACTACCCATTGAACAGTGTGGATAAAGAGTGTGTACCATACTACCCATTCAAAAGTGTGGATAAAGAGTGTGTACCATACTACCCATTCAAAAGTGTGGATAAAGAATGTATATCATACTACACATTGAATAGTGTGGATAAAAAGTGCATGCCATACTAGTGTGGATAAAAAGTGCATGCCATACTACCCATTGAAAAGTGTGGATAACTTGTGCATATCATTCTACCCATTGAAACGTGTGGAGAAAGAGTGTATACCATACTACCCATTGAAAATGTGGATAAAGAGTGTGTACCATACTACCGATTGAAAGTGCGGATAAAGAGTGTGTACCATACTACCCATTGAAAGTGTGGATAAATAGTGTAAATCATTCTAACTAGTGAAAGTGCGGATAAAGAGTGTACATCATACTACCCATTGAAAAGTGTGGATGAAGATTGTCTATCATACTACCCATTGAATAGTGTGGATATTAGGTGCATACCATAGTACCCACTGAAAAGTGTGGATAAAGAGTTTATACCATACTACCCACTGAATAGTGTGGATAAAGAGTGTATAACATATTATCGATTGGAAGGCGTGGATAAAGAGTGTATATCATACTACCAATTGAAAAGAGTGGATAAAGAGTGTTTATCATACTATCCATTGAAAGTTTGGATATATAGTGTATATCATACCACCCATTGAAAAGTGTGGATAAAGGGTGTATACCATACTACCCATTGAAAGTTGTGGATAAAGACTGTATACCATACTACCCATCGAAAAGTGTGTATAAAGATTGTATATCATACTATCCATTGAAACGTGTGTGTAAAGATTGTATATCATACTACGCATTGAAATGTGTGGATAAAGAGTGTGTACCATACTACCCATTCAAAAGTGTTGATAAAGAGTGTATACCATACTACCCATTGAAAAGTGTGGTTAAATAGTGTATACCATACTATCCGTTGAAAAGTGTGGGCAAAGAGAGTATACCATAATACCCGTTGAAAAGTGTGGATAAAGAGTACATATCATGTTACCCGTTTGAAAGTGTGGATAAAGAGTGTATACCATACTACCCATTGAAAAGTGTGGATAAGGAGTGAATACCATACTCCCCATTGAAAAGTGTGGATAAAGAGTGTATACCATGCTACCCATTGAAAAGTGTGGTTAAATAGTGTATACAATACTACCCACTGAAAAGTTTGGATAAAGAGTGTATACCATACTACCCAATGCAACGTGTGGATAAAGAGTGTATATCATACTACCCATTGAAAATTGTGGATAAAGGGTGTATGCCATAGTACCCATTTAATAGTATGGATAAAGAGTGTGTACCATACTACCCACTGAAAGTGTGGATAAAGAGTGTGTACCATACTACCCATTGAAAGTGTGGATAAAGAGTGTGTACCATACTATCCATTGAAAGTGTGGATAAAGAGTGTAAATCATTCTAACTAGTGAAAGTGTGGATAAAGAGTGTATATCATACTGGCCATTGAAAAGTGTGGATAAAGAGTGTATATCATACAATCCATTGAAAAGTGTGGATAAAGAGTTTGTACCATACTACCCATTGAAAATGTGGATAAAGAGTGTGTACCATACTAACTATTGAAAGTGTGAATAAAGAGTGTGTACCATACTACCCATTGAAAGTGTGGATAAAGAGTGTAAATCATTCTATCTAGTGAAAGTGTGGATGAAGAGTGTATATCATACTACCCATTGAAAAGTGTGGATGAGGATTGTCTATCATACTACCCATTGAATAGTGTGGATATTTGGTGCATACCATAGTACCCATTGAAAAGTGTGGATAAAGAGTTTATACCATACTACCCATAGAAAAGTGTGGATAAAGAGTGTATAACATATTACCCATTGAAAATTGTGGATAAAGAGTGTATATGATGCTATCCATTGAAAGGTGTGGATATATAGTGTATATCATACTACCCATTGAAAAGTGTGGATAAAGGGTGTATACCATACTACCAATTGAAAAGTGTGGATAAACAGTGTATAACATACTATCCATTGAAAGTTGTGGATAAAGACTGTATACCATACTACCCATTGAAAGTGTGGATAAAGATTGTATATCATACTATCCATTGAAACGTGTGTGTAAAGATTGTAAATCATACCACGCATTGAAAAGTGTGGATAAAGAGTGTGTACCATACTACCCATTCAAAAGTGTTGATAAAGAGTGTATACCATACTACCCATTGAAAAGTGTGGTTAAATAGTGTATACCATGCTATCCGTTGAAAAGTGTGGATAAAGAGAGTATACCATAATACGCGTTGAAAAGTGTGAATACAGAGTATATATCATGTTACCCGTTTGAGAGTGTGGATAACGAATGTATACCAAACTACCCATTGAAAAGTGTGGATAAGGAGTGAATACCATACTACCCATTCAAAGGTGTCGATAAAGAGTGCTTACCATACTACCCATTGAAAAGTGTGGATAAAGAGTGTATATCATACAACCCATTGAAATGTGCGCATAAAGAGTGTATATCATGCTACCCATTGAAAAGTGTGGATAAAGGGTGCATGCCATAGTACCCATTTAATAGTGTGGATAAAGAGTGTATATCATACTACCTATTGAAAAGTGCGGATAGAGTGTATATCACACTAACCTTTGAAAGGTGTGGATAAAGAGTGTATGCCATATTACCCATTGAAAAGTGTGCATAAAGAGTGTATACCATACTACCCATTGAAAAGTGTGTATAAAGTTTGCATATCATCGTATTCATTGAAATGTGTGTATAAAGATTGTATATCATACTGCCCATTGAAAAGCATGGATTAAGAGTGTATACCATACTACCCACTGAAAATTGTGGATATGGAGTGTATACCATACTACCCATTGAAAAGTGTGGATAAAGAGTGTATACCATACTACCCACTGATAAGTGTGCATAAAGAATGTATACCATACTACCCATTGAAAAGTGTGAATAAAGAGTGTACATCGTACTACCCATTGAAAAGTGTGGATAAAGAGTGTGTACCACACAGCCATTAAAAATATGGATTAAGAGTGTATACCAAACTATCCATTAAAATGTGTGGATAAAGAGTGTATATCATACTATCCTTTGAAAAGTGTGGAAAATGAGTGTATATTATACTACCCATTGAGAAGTGTGGATAAAGAGTGTATATCATATAACCCATTGAAAGGTGTGGATAAAGACTGTATACCATACTACCCATTGAAAAGTGTGGATAAAGAGTGTAAATCATTCTAACTAGTGAAAGTGCGGATAAAGAGTGTATATCATACTACCCATTGAAAAGTGTGGATAAAGAGTGTATACCATACTACCCATTGAACAGTGTGGATAAAGAGTGTGTACCATACTACCCATTCAAAAGTGTGGATAAAGAGTGTATACCATACTACCCATTCAAAAGTGTGGATAAAGAATGTATATCATACTACCCATTGAATAGTGTGGATAAAAAGTGCATGCCATATTAGTGTGGATAAAAAGTGCATGCCATACTACCCATTGAAAAGTGTGGATAAAAAGTGCATGCCATACTACCCATTGAAAAGTGTGGATAACTTGTGTATATCATTCTACCCATTGAAACGTGTGGAGAAAGAGTGTATACCATACTACCCATTGAAAATGTGGATAAAGAGTGTGTACCATACTACCTATTGAAAGTGTGGATAAAGAGTGTGTACCATACTACCCATTGAAAGTGTGGATAAATAGTGTAAATCATTCTAACTAGTGAAAGTGCGGATAAAGAGTGTATATCATACTACCCATTGAAAAGTGTGGATGAAGATTGTCTATCATACTACCCATTGAATAGTGTGGATATTAGGTGCATACCATAGTACCCACTGAAAAGTGTGGATAAAGAGTTTATACCATACTACCCACTGAAAAGTGTGGATAAAGAGTGTATAACATAGTATCCATTGGAAAGCGTGGATAAAGAGTGTATATCATACTACCCATTGAAAATTGTGGATAAAGGGTGTATACCATACTACCCATTGAAAGTTGTGGATAAAGACTGTATACCATATTACCCATTGAAAAGTGTGTATAAAGATTGTATATCATACTATCCATTGAAACGTGTGTGTAAAGATTGTATATCATACTACGCATTGAAATGTGTGGATAAAGAGTGTGTACCATACTACCCATTGAAAAGTGTTGATAAAGAGTGTATACCATACTACCCATTGAAAAGTGTGGTTAAATAGTGTATACCATACTATCCGTTGAAAAGTGTGGGTAAAGAGAGTATACCATAATACCCGTTGAAAAGTGTGGATAAAGAGTACATATCATGTTACCCGTTTGAAAGTGTGGATAAAGAGTGTATACCATACTACCCATTGAAAAGTGTGGATAAGGAGTGGATACCATGCTACCCATTGAAAAGTGTGGTTAAATAGTGTATACAATACTACCCACTGAAAAGTTTGGATAAAGAGTGTATACCATACTACCCAATGCAACGTGTGGATAAAGAGTGTATATCATACTACCCATTGAAAATTGTGGATAAAGGGTGTATGCCATAGTACCCATTTAATAGTGTGGATAAAGAGTGTGTACCATACTACCCATTGAAAAGTGTGGATGAAGAGTGTATACCATACTACCCATTGAAAAGTATGGATAAAGAGTGTATACCATACTACCCATTGAAAAGTGTGGATAAAGAGTGTATACCATACTACCCATTGAAAATTGTGGATAAAGGGTGTATGGCATAGTACCCATTTAATAGTGTGGATAAAGAGTGTGTACCATACTACCCATTGAAAAGTGTGGATGAAGAGTGTATACCATACTACCCATTGAAAAGTATGGATGAAGAGTGTATACCATACTACCCATTGAAAAGTATGGATAAAGAGTGTATACCATACTACCTATTGAAAAGTGTGGGTAAAGAGTGTATGCCATACTACCCATTGAAAAGTGTGGATAACTTGTGTATATCACACTACCCATTGAAAAGTGTAGATAAAGATTGTATATGATACTACCCATTGAAAAGTGTGGATGAAAAGTGTATATCATACTATCCATTGGAAAGTGTGGATAAAGATTGTTTCTCATACTACCCATTGAAAGTGTGGATGAAGATTGTCTATCATACTACCCATTGAATAGTGTGGATATTAGGTGCATACCATAGTACCCATTGAAAAGGGTGGATAAAGATTGTATATCATACTACCCTTTGGAAAGTGTGGATAAAGAGTGTATACCATACTACCCATTGAAAAGTGTGGATAAAGAGTGTATACCATACTACCCATTGAAAAGTGTGAATAAAGAGTGTATATCATACTACCCTTTGAAAAGTGTGGATGAAGAGTGTATGTCATACTATCCATTGAAAAGTGTGGATAAAGAGTGTATATCAAACTATCCATTGAAAAGTGTGGATAAAGAGTGTATATCATACTATCCATTGAAAAGTGTTCATAAAGAATGTATACCATACTACCCATTGAAAAGTGTGGATAAAGAGTGTATACCATACTACCTATTGAAAAGTGTGGGTAAAGAGTGCATATCATACTATCCATTGAAGGTGTGGATAAAGAGTGTATATCAAACTATCCGTTGAAAAGTGTGGATAAAGAGTGTATATCATTCTATCCATTGAAAAGTGTGCATAAAGAATGTATATCATACGTCCCACTGAAAAGTGTGCATAAAGAGTGTATATCATACTACCCATTGAACAGTGTGGATAAAGAGTGTATACCATGCTACCTGTTGAAAAGTGTGGATAAAAGAATGTGTACCATACGATCCATTGAAAAGTGTGGATAAAGAGTGTATTGTATACTACCAATTGAAAAGTGTGGATAAAAAGTGTATACCATACTATCTACTGAAAGTGTGTATAAAGATTGTATACCATACTACCCATTGAAAGTGGGGATAAATAGTGTATACCATACTCGCCATTGAAAAGTGTGTATTAAGATTGTATACCATACTACACGTTGAAGAGTGTGTATAAAAAGTGTATATCATACGGATAAAGAGTGTATACCATGCAAAATATTGAAAGGTGTGGATAAAGAATGTATACCATACAACACATAGAAATTGTCGATAAAGATCACAGTGCAACAGCTCACATTTCTCTATCTGTATCTCTTACATGTGCATTTAAACGATATATTCTCCTCTTTCATTGCTTTTAAGACTATTTCTTCAATATGCTCAAACAGGAATGTGGAAAATATCCCCCTCCACCCATTAAAACTAATTATATACTTGCTTATTTATAAATGTATTCTGTAATGTTGAGGTATGTAATTTTACGCTACTGGTCTATAAATATTTAAAACTTGTGCATTTGAAAGTGCAAACCCCATGATGTGTGAATTTTAACAATAGCAGCAATTTTTCATGTAAAATGATCTTTGCTTGAATTATCGATCTTAGTGATTATATTTGTGGTTGAACTAAGTACACTAATCGCATTTCACTCCCTGCGTGTTTTACTACTGTATACTTAAATAATTCAGTCCAAAATATGCCCTGTCAAATATATAAATACCTACCTTTTCATTGTAAGTATGCCTGCAAACTTTATCAAGCAAATAAATAAGTAAATAATAGAATACCTCAAAAAAAATGCATTCATTTTTTTATGGAATTTGTTCGTAAATCGAAACCAAGTTGTGCGCGTAACGTACGGAGAGAGAGAGAGAGAGAGAGAGAGAGAGAGAGAGAGAGAGAGAGACAGACAGACAGACAGACAGACAGACAGAGAGGCAGAGACAGAGAGAGACTGTTGATTTGGATTAAAAATAGGTGATCTTGCTGCTTTTTCAAACTGCAACTCGATTGAAAAATTATCCTTGTTTAGGAAACAATGCCAATGCAAGTCATTAATGTGTTACCTGTGTCGTTACACTAGTCTAGGAATTAATACCTTTGTATGCCATTAATGTGTAATTTATGCCATTAATGTGTAATCTATGCCATTAATGTGTAATCTATGCCATTAATGTATAATATATGCCATTAATCTGTAATCTATGTCGTTACGCTAGTCTAGGAAATAATGCCATTGTATGTCATTAGTGTTGTAATCTATGTCATTTATACATGTCTAGGAAATAATCTTTGTCACTGCTGTACAATCTGTTATTTTACATTTGTCATGGATATAATGCCAATCGTGTCAATTCTGTGTAATCTGTGTCATTTACATCTGTCATGGAGATAATGCCAATCAATGTCACTAACGTGTAATCTGTTACTTACGTTTCTCATGGAATTAATGCCAATCTGTCCTTACTGTGTAATCTATGTCATTACATTTGTCATAAAAATAATGCCAATCTATGTCACTGCTGTATAATCTGTGTCATTTACATTTGACATGGAATTAATGCCAATCTGTCACTACTGTGTAATATAAATAAAGCCAATCTATGTCACTGCTGTGTAATCTGTGTCTTTTACATTTGTCATGGAAATAATGCCAATCTGTCACTACTGTGTAATCTGTCATTTACATTTGTCATGGAAATAATGTCAATCTATGTCACTGCTGTGTAATTTACATAGTTTACATTTGTCATGGGAATAATGCCGATCTGTCACTACTGTGTAATCTGTGTCATTTACATTTGTCATGAAAATAATGCCAACGTGTCACTGCTGTGTAATCTGAGGCTTTTACATCTGTCATGGTAATAATGCCAATCTGTCACTACTGTGTAATTTGTGTCATTACATTTGTCATGGACATAATGCCAATCTATGTCACTGCTGTGTAATCTATATCGTTTACATTTGTCATGGGAATAATCCGATCTGTCATTACTGTGTAATCTGTCATTTACATTTGTCATGGAAATAATGTCAATCTATGTCACTGCTGTGTAATCTGTATAGTTTACATTTGTCATGAGAATAATGCGGATCTGTCACTACTGTGTAATCTGTGTCATTTACATTTGTCATGAAAATAATGCCAATGTGTCACTGCTGAATAATCTGCGTCTTTAACATCTGTCATTGGACTAATGCCAGTCTGTCTCTACCGTGTAATTTGTGTCATTTACATTTGTCATGGAAATAATGCCAATCTATGTCACTGCTGTGTAACCTATATCATTCACATTTGTCATGGGAATAATGTCGATCTGTCACTACTGTGTAATCTGTGTCAATTACATTTGTCTTGAAAATAATGCCAATCAGTCATTACTGTATAATCTGTGTCGTTTCCAAAAGATATTGTTGTGATTTTAAGAGATCTGTGTATCATAAATAAATATTCAATTCCGCATAGAACATTGATTGTTTTGACTCGAATACCATGTTTCTTTTAAAAACGAGACCGCTGATTTAACAACAGTAGTGTAGGGGGACGATATAGGGCATATGAGGCCAAAGAAGGAAAAACACCCCGGGCCGATATAGGGCAAAGATGGCTAGGGACAAGGGGAATGAGCATGAGAAGACCCCTGGGACGATATAGGGACAAGATTTATAGGTACAAGATTCATAGCGGTTAACTGGCGGGACATATCACTGGATAGACATAACACAAACACAAACACTAAACAAAGACACACAAATATGGCAAATTTTTGAATAAATATCTTTTCGAAACAATGGAGGGGCCCTGAAAATGGCCTTTGGGTTCTTCTTCTATTTTCTCCAGTTCTTTCACGATGGATGGTGGATGCAGCCTATGTGGTGGAAAGGCTTGAACAGGAATGGAGGTATCCAGTTACCAAAGACCTTGTGACAAGTCCAGTCAACAGCCTGAAAGTAGCCAGGGAACTGGTGAAAGGCATGATGGAGGACGAAGTAGAGAAATTAAGAGGCTTCATCCACCATCCAATACCAACTGTCTTTCAATTGATTAAACAAATCCATCTTGTGTTGACTAGTCAACGCTGGGTAGCCAGACTGACGACCGCTCCGCATTATATGCGTTAAGCACGGACGTGAAGGAAAACATCTCTTACACACACTTCACATATTATCTAATATCCACACAGAAGGAAAGAGAAAAAAACCCACACCATATCTACTATCCACACAAACGTACGCGAACGCATGCAAAGACAATATCTACTATCCACACAGAAGGGAAGAGAAGAAAATAACTTCGTATCTACTATCCACACAGAAGGGAGGAAGAAAAAAACCACACCATATCTACTATCCACACAAACGTACGTGAACGCATACAAACACACTCTACTATCCACACAAACGTACGCGAACGCATTCAAACATATACACATTAACACATACCAGTAAAGGAGTTAGTGTATATAATTACACTACTCCACATTCACACAAATTGGCAACTTGAATAGTCTCTCTTTTCTAAAGATCTGGTTAGCCCTGAGAAGGGCTGTTTTTCTTTGAACTCCAGTTGGACCTGCTAATGGTGACACCTCCCAGGTCTGGCCCAACACACGCAACGTCTGCTCCAGTCCTGCTTCCAATTTAAGATTGTGGCTGGTAGCGCAGAGAGGGTTGACTGGCTTCACTCTCCCAGTCTTCACTTTCAGGGATGGTGAAGACTTCCCTCTGTCTTCTTCTATTTTGTAGCCGGGGATGATAATGAGGTCTCTGCGGCTCTACTGGCACTGGTACTTGTGGCTGTGGCTGACGTTGTGGTGGTGCTGCTAAGGGTTGTAGAGGTGTACTGACCATCGGCTTCACCTCACACACAGGTCTAAGCATGAGGTGAGGCAGGATCCTTCTCTTCTTTTCCACTTCTTCTTTCTTCTTTTTTTCCTCTTCCTCCTCTTCAAGCCTGGCACTTTCCTGGATTGCGTCCATAGCCAGTTGGTCCAGGAGGCGCCTGGCATATTCCAGGTGCATCTGGAGTTCTAGAAGCTTGGCAATTCTGTTACTCATGTTGACAGGTCAACGCTGGATAGCCAGACTGACGATGGCTGCGCTTTATATCCCTGGAGCACGGACTTGAAGGAAAACATCCCCTGACACCAAAACTTACAATATCTCTATTACCATCACATGGAACGCGCGGACCTAAAATAAACACTCACATTGACTTTTTTACTTGCAAACACAGACATATACTATCAGGCAAGACAGAGAATTGAAGTGTGGATTTTTACTTACAAAAGAAACGAAGTGCATATAGACACACTTCTATTTTTTAATATAAAACACAAATTTTTTGGCAATTGAATTAGTATGTCTTTTCTAGAGTATTGGGGTAACCCTGAAAAGGGCTGTTGTTTTGACGGGGAGTTATGGCAATCTTTTATCGTCTAAGATTGTGTCCCCGTCTGGCGGCAGGCTTTCCCACGGGATACAGCCTGCTTTTTCGGAAAGAGAAGGAGAACTCTTTCGTGTCTACTCGGCAGTCGACAAAACCTGTCTGGCTCCTGCTGCTGTTGCTGCTGTTGTTCTTGTTGTTGCTGTTCTCTCTGTTTCTGGAGTCTATACTTCTCTGTCCATTCTTCTTGCTCTTTCTTGATTTCCTCTCTGAAGACCTCTTCTATCAGGTCTTCGGTCAAATTCAACATCGTGACATTCTCTATTTCATCAGGCTTCAGTATCAGGTTTTGCCTGACACGGTGTAAATTCAGGTAAGCTTCGTTCAGCTTGGCTAGTCTTGAAGGCATCTTCGTAGGTGGACGAGTCAACAATGGATGGTCAGACTGAATTAAATTGAATTTGAATTATACTGGCGTGCACCCATACTGGGTATGTGCTAGTGGCTAATGCCTGCAAGGCAGGCTGTTACATTCTCCTGGGGGAAGGAATCAGTGCCTCATTCCCCAGGTTTTAACGCTCTCAAAGATAGCTGTTAAATTAGCCGTCAGGTAGCGAAACAATAAGTTCCAAGCTACCTGAATGGAAGGCTTTCATGAGTGGGATTGGACCCAGCACACACTCATGCTAAATTTTGAATGGATATCCAATCAGAGGTTGTCTTGAGTGGGAATCGTCCCAGCACACACTCAAGTTTAAGCCGGATCAAAATGTACAGCGGAGTGGCAGGTGTCACCCAAAACAGTATGTGACGCCAGTTGCGATTGGTCGGCTACTATGACGTCACATCGGGACACCTGAAGTTAGAACGGGTGGAAATCGTTCCACATCTCCGTCCATGTACAGCAGGCCGAGTAAGGAAAAGAAGATAAAGCATCTCGGTAGTCGGTGCGATGAAGCCGTGGACATCGTGTGCGCCCCAAAACGCCCGTCCATACTTATTTCAAATTCAGTCCAGTTGTACTAATGGACTAATCCTAAAACCAATAATGTGTAAGCCACCTCTGCAATTAGCCCAATCCTTTAAGTCTTAAAATTTTCCTATCGTCTATCAGCCAATTATTCTAGTACATAGTGTACAAAATGTATAAGTCCGTAACAAATTTTAATTACTAATATGTCTAGGCGACATAAAATTTTTTTTATCAATATCAGGTATGTGGTTTGAATTTTGAACGGTGAAAAACTAAAGGATCAGATCAGGTATAGTGGTTTAATCTAATCGGGATTCTAAGCCAAATTAGAATCCCTGTAATAATGTGGCAATTTTGTAGCCCTAAGAAGGGTTGTTAAGTCGGCAGCCAGAAGGTTTTCCGGCGAAGCTAGTCTTTGCATATCTTGGCCGCAGTACGTGGTTTTTCTTCATAATTACCTTCAGGACTTGCCACAAATCCATACAGGTTTCCTAACTCGATGGCGGCATTGATAAGGGTGCCCAGTGATGTCTTGTGGAACGCTTTGCCATAGTAATCCGAGAGGATACCCTGCCCAAAGTGCCATTGCTGTGGCCTGGGTTTTTTTGTGTTCAAAGTCCGCCAGGCCACATATTTCAATGCACAGGCATAATTGTAGGCTTTCTTTTCGCTGTGCAGGGACTCCTCTATTCCTATTTTGGTCTAGCGTTGTATGAGCTCGTTTGACTCTTCGTCCTCTGTGTTAGCACCCTTTTCGTCCACCTCTTCATCCAATTCCTGTGTTTCAAGAGTAGTTTCCTCAGTTCCAGTTGTATCGTCTTCTTGTTCAGGAGCTGAGGTGATTTCCGAAGTGGTGAAGTACGTTTGGGTTTCCACATCCTTCATGTCGTGCTGCCGAATCTGGATGGATGTAGTAGTTATCAGCTTCTGGGGTGCCTGTAGAGACTCTGGGGGTCCTGGTATCTTGTTAAGGTTTTTAGCCAGGGAATGAGAGTGGTCGGCTTCCCTGGCTCGGGCCATTTCCTCCTCTCAGTACGGTTCCTCTTGCTACGTCTTCTAACAAGTCCATAGTCGCCCAGTGCTTCGCTAGTTAAGTCCACTCCCGTGCTGATATCCCGTGTTAAGAGAAGCGTTGTTCTCTTCGCTCCTGCTCGCAAGCTCCAATTTGTCGCCTGTTTCTTTCCAAGTGCTTTAATGGCCCTCAGGGCTGGAGCGGGAATTACTGCTATTGCTGGTAGCCATGTTGGCGCAAAGCTTTGTTGTGCAGAATTGAATTCCATCACTACGTGCTCTGTTCAGCTGTTCCGTGTGAATGTGGTCAGACTGGAGACTGCCTCGCTTTATATGGTTCAAGCACAGACGCGATAGAAAACATCCCTACTGGGTTTTAGTGTAGGAACGCTATGATAGCTAATTTCATGGTGAGGAAGTCAAAGAGCATATATCCACAGTGTTTTTTTGAAAACACACAACAGACACACTTTTTTTTCAAAACACAACATTTTTTTATTCAACAAACAACTAACAACTAACAATTCATATAACATAAAAAAAACTTTTTGGACAAGGTTGACAACGTTCCGATGTCAAGTTAGATTTCCACTAATGGAAGTCATGAGGCCATTGATGTAAGCTACGTTTCCTAGCTAAAGACAAAAGATATCCATAACGGTCACAAAACCATCGATCTACTTTTTCATCGTTTCTGGAAGAGTTACAATCAAAATAAGTCACTAAATGTTCTAAAAGTATCCCAGATTGCGTTGACGAAGAAAATACACACAATATTGTCCTCACACCAAGGAATCTGTGCCTCGTAATTTCACATCATTGAATCGCGTCGTCTGGGCATTTCTTCTCATAAAGTCGATGATGTCGTCTTCCAAAGGTGGTAATCCATACGAATCAAAATACTTCACATAACCCTCTTTAGAGACGTAGACGGCTACCCAGTGGGTTGCTGCGAGATGACTGTCGTCCGGGTTGATGATATAAGCTTGATGGTATTGAGGTTTGCGATGAGGTAGATCATTTTTAACACACACGACAGAATTCCAAGAAGTGTACGAACTGTAGTTCAAAAGGTAATAAAGTTCCCAGGTATCCATTTTTTGTTTTTCTTGGGTTTTTTCCACAAGTAATGATAAGTCATCAATTCAATTCTGACGTTTTGCTTGAAAATCTCTGACAACTAACCGTTTCTTTTTTTTCGTCTCCCCACTCTGAGCTAAGAGAGCTTCGATGCGATAGATCTCCAGAGTAGTCAATGGAGGAGAGGAATGATCATGCAAGTCTTTATACCACTGATGCAACACTGCTTCTTCCGAGATGAGACTCCATGCGTCTTACAGATACTAGTCCAATTTTTCTTCTTTACTCATCATCAGACATTTATCGTGTTAAATTTTACTGGGATGATCGTTTTGACATCCATAGCAATCTTTCTTGGTCAATTCTGTAATTTTATCCGACAGTGTTTAGCAAAACAGGACACTAAATGTTGTTCTTGTTCTGGCCATCTGGACGTGACCACCACGTTCTCTTCGTCTTTGTCTTGAGGTTCTGCTTCCGCGGTGTCCTGCCATTCCATTTCCAAAGATTCCCCATCGTTCAAAGAGGGATAAGAGTCTTCCATAGTTTCTAATAGTCTAGAATGACTTCTCTCAAACTGTTGATTTCTGTGGTATTATCGAATTCGATATACAAGACGACGTTCACCGTCTCGGCGAGAGCTTCTACAAACTGAAGTTCCTCACGCAGTTGACCGGATTTAATAGGGTGGAAATGTCCCTCGTCGCTGCCTTGGTCTGGAGTGAAATCAAAAGCCCACATAGTGTAACCTCCTACATAATCTTCGTACGAAATGTCGTGGCTGGTGTTGGTCCCTAGCTGTCCGATAGCTTCGTACAGGGACAAGTACGATCTCAAGTAATTCTTCTGGCAAAGTTAGGTTCGAAGGGTCTGGTACACAAGGTCTTGCCATCGCGATACCAACGATTAAACGTTTGGGAAACTGTCCTTGGAACAGATGATCTCCGATCTTGGATCGGAGTCAAGTATAAATGGTGAAAGTTTTCACTTTTACGCGTCGTATCGGATACTTGGCAGTTGTTCTGTTCAACTTGTGACTGATCTCGTTTCCCGCTTTAGGTAACACATCTACGCGGCGCACGTAAAGTCTAGGTTCTTGGATGATGGTTTTGTACTCGTTGGTATGAGCCATCAAATGGAAAGTGACACTGCTGCAATTCAGTCTCAGGCGGATATCCACTCTGTTAAGCAAATACTTGTCTGCAACTACATGTCCAAATGCAAACGATCCATCAGTTCTAAACAACGTCCTTGCAGGATTTTCTTTCGACGGTTGTTAAAACCCACCCTGTGAGGACCGTCATCTGCTGTCACGACTGTGCCGTTAAACTTGTCCTCACCTGCTGTGTCAGGTTTCCAAACCACGCAAGCATCCAGATGAGTGTTCTTGGTCTCTTTTTCGTACGTCAAGAGATTTTCCAGGTACACTCGGTAAGGGTAAGTTCCATGCTACTGCTGACCAGTTTGTTATTCAAGCACAAATCCACTTCGATAAACAAGGAATGCATGAAATTGTTGACGGGAGCTGCCCTGTCATCGGCTCCTGGAACGCTGTCGTCCGTTTTGATCACATTGAGTTTCAGATACAAGTAACTGCTATTCAGATCGATGTAATCTTCGGGCTGTCCTTTGATTTCAAACCCGATGGGAGCTGAATCCGTCAAAGAGGAGACGGGGTGAAATTCTACCCATTGGGATCCTTCCATCGTCATCATGATGGGTTGCATCGCAAACAGATCCAGTTCAGACTTGGAACAGGCGCAAGACTCTCGGTGCATCATTTTCTTTCTTTCTCTCTGTTTGTGATTTAATAATAAAAAACGACTAAGTCTCGCACGGTTCTTCTTTTCTTAGTCTTTCTAGCACTGGGGGTGTGAAGTCCTCTAAAGCGGTGTCTTCATCGTGTCTTTCTGCCTTGTCCTTGCTGTGGCGTCAGGGAAGCAGGAATGCCTGACTCGGAAGCGTCCGGGGCATTTATAGAAGTTTCTCGTCGGCCCAAAATGTCTTTTCCAGTTTGAAGCAAGACATTTTTGCCTGATCTCAAGAAAGCTTCTTTGGGATTTTGTTTGTCAATTATGAGATTTTGGAGAATTTCTTTACCTTGCGTCAAAGCGGCATCTTTCAAGGCGTGAAATCCCCGTCTCACCATAGGTTTCAAAACGGGAACCACCGAACGAAATGCCGATTTCAGCATATGTCCTGTACCATGTCCTCGCTGTCGAGCGACTCCTTGGTACACAGGATAAAATGACTTACAAGTGGTTAGAGTAATCGTTTTCCAAAATGGAGTTTCACTGTGACTTTCCCTTTGGTGAACGCAATATTTTGTCCCAGATCTCTTTTTATAGTAATGTTGACAGTGTCGAAATACGACTTACTGACGGCAAATAGTGAGGATGTACAAATTCGCGGTGAACGTGATAGATGTTTCCACCTTCCTCGTTAGCGTTCGTGGCAGAATCCACTTTGAAAGGAATGACACGCAGTAACGGTACGGAGGTGTGTCCCACTACGTAGTACTCCACCACATCGGAGTACACAAAGATCAAATTCAGTCCTTGGTTCATTTCTACAGGGAATCGAAAATATTTTGCAAAATCAAAGTTGCCGGTAATGGTTGGTATTTCGTTTTTAATCTTGATCAACTTGGGGTCTCCACCCAAAATGTCATACAATTCTGGACAAAATGTGTAATGGCCAATATTTTGTCCTCTGAAAATTTGATCAGTAGGTGACGAGCTATTTTATGGTACTCGATCGTGACACCGTTTCTGGTTTTCTCCAAGGCTTTTGCCAAACACGGCATTAAACTTGGTAGCAATCGCGTTCAGCAGGTGTTGACAGCTAAAATAATAGCCTGCAGGAATGGTCAACAGATAGGTGGCGCGTTTAGTTTTGGGGTCTTGTGTTTTCCAAGAGTCACCTGCACTGGTGCGTTCATCCAAGTTTTGTTGCACTTGCTCGTCATGAACTTCAACGGTAAAAGTGTTTTGATTTGGAAATATATTTAGGATTTGTGTAGGGTGAATCATTTCCACCCAAGCCATTTCCCAATGGGCTTCGGGATCCAATTGGATGGCTTGAGGTAATTTGGCTGTAAAACAGCACAAGGTGTTATGGGGAAACACGTCCATGGAACTGTCACTGGGTAACGTTAAGTAACATTGGTTATTCATAATTCCAGAGTTCTAATGTCCGAGTGGTCACTGCAGGTCAGTTGTTGTTGTTGTTGTTGTTGTTGTTGTAGGGTTTAGCGCCATTTTTCAGCACAAGATAGGCTATACATGGTTACCAGTATTAATGGTGGAGGAAGAACCCGGGAAAACCCCGGAAAGAACCACCGACCCACGAGAAGCTACTGGCAAGCTTTCTCACATACCTACATTGGCCGAATCCGAGACTCGAACCCACGCAGACAGAGGTGAGATGGCAGTGATCCGTAACGGATAGCGCTTTAGACCACTCGGCCACTCGGGGCCCCGTCACTGCAGGTCAGAGGAGTGTCTAAAAGAGGATTGTTGTTTGAATGGTGACTGTTGGAAGGGTGACTGTCGTTGGACGCAAGGCTTCCGTTGTTGTTCCCGTTAGAGGAATATTTCAGGGAAGGATTGGGAAGAAGGTAACCGATGCAACTGCTCAGTAAAATGGTCCACAATTGTTGTTGCAAACTCAAATTGGCAATGGCAGCACCGATGACACAATACACCACAAAAATTGGCAGAAAAAGACGATTTGCGTTTCAGGCACACGTTCCCCACACCACACCCACAAGGGTTGCTCTTGTAGATCTTCCAGAGAAGAACTGGGGGAAGGACTGGTCACTATGGTAGCTGAGGATGTGTTGAAGGGCATGATGGTCGATGACTTGCGAAGCTTCGATCCAAGAGTCAAAACTCGGCGGATATCCTTTCCAATGTACTTTGACTTTTTTGACACGACGTTTGCCCACTTTACGAGTTCTTCGATCGAGAATACTTTCGATGTCGTACACTTCGTCTTCTTTTCTGGTCACACGTTGTAACTCGGGCAAGTAAAACGTTCCTTTTAACAACTCTCCGTTTATGTCTTCCAATGTATAGACGGCAGGATGACAGCCAGGCACTCGTTCAGTGACACGAAACAATTCGGTGGTCCAGTTGGGTAAGTAACCTTTCTCGAAAGTGCGTTTGGTTTTGCCAATGCGTACCCTATCTCCTGCTTCCAACACTCCACCTTTATTGGGGACAGTCACCATCGGGGACGTACCAAACAGGCGCTCGAAGACGGTCACTTCCTTGTCGGGAGTCACTTCTTGGGGGGCACGTCCGATGCTCCGACGGTAAGACTGGTTGTACGCTTGGACTAGGTGCAGCAAGACGTCGAGTATATTGGTGCGTAAAATATTTCCACATGCGTTCTTTCTAGGTGCGTTGAAAACGTTCCACGATGCTGGCTTTGGTTTCGGGATTCTCGGTGGTGAAAAAATGAATGTCACGTTTTTCTAATTCTTTTCGGAAAGCTTGGTTCAGAAATTCGGTGCCGTCGGTTTGCCATCGAAGAGGGTGACGACCGTTTTGTTTCAACACTAGTCTGAGGGCTCGCACTAACTCACTGCTCGATTTGGAAGTCAATGGCACGATTAATGCAAATTTGGAAAAGATGTAGATGACAGAAAACAAATATTTTTAGCCACGATTGTAGGTGGCCAACTGAGAGACATCGGCTAAATTGGCTTGCCATTGATGATCAATACCCTCCACTCGGGTGCGACTTCTGGAAAATTTTCGTCGAATGGGTTTGTGTAAGGTGTACGTGGCTTGTTCTTGTAACCATCGTTGCACCTGAGGTAAACGGACACTTTTCAGTCTAGTTTTGGCAGCACGATACAATTTCTGAACGCCTCCGTAACACGCAGGATGGGATGGATCGTAGTTAATCCTGGTTAACACCTTCTCCAGTTTTAGTAGGTTATCCACTGTTCACAGATGCTACTCTTGTCTACGTGTGGTAATTTCTTGGATTGTAATGCATTGCGTGTCGTGTTGTAACTGCGACATCTCGGTCAAATGAGGATTAGGTGGTAAATGCGGGGTCCCTTGTTCTTGCCAACGATGGTATTCTATCCATCGTTCGTAAGGCAATAAAGCCAGTTTTCGTCCTTCCATCGGATTTCAATGGTCACGTCTGAGATCTTTTGATTCCAGAGGTCCCTTTTATCTTCTTGACCCTTTTATTTTGGAGCTATGGCGGGTAAAATACTTCCCAACATACCCAACATGGGTCCCACTACCGCTTTAGTAAGGAGACCTAACAGGGGGAAAATTCCTTCGCGTTGCACCAACATCTTTTTCTTTTGACGAATGGGTATTTTCTTTCTGATCATTTGGCGAAGAACGTGAAGATGTTTGGCTAAGCGTTCTTTCTGATGTTTAGACAAAGGTATTGTTCCTTTCAAGTGATTCAGACAACATTCGCTCACGGTATCGATCACGTCTTTGGAGGCGGTTTGAATGGGGGGGTTGTTTGCATGGGTAGAGAAGCTTTGGACAGGACGGACAACATGTCCAATGTTTGACTAAACGAGGAGGCAGTCCTTTCTTTTTCTTTACATTGGGGTAGAAGAAGGATGTCTTTTGGGGGGTGACATCTTTGTTTGTTTGTTGGTTGGTTCCGGGGCACACACCAAAAATACACTAACGTCGATGACTTGGCACACGGCCTTTTATCCTTTTTTTTTGGACTATCGCTTCGTCAAAAAGGGGTCTCTCACTCGATTCTTGATGTGTCGAAGTCATCCTTCTTGTTGGTGGCTATCGTCCTGGAACCATTTTTTATATCAGCGTGTCCGTACGGTAAAGTAAAGTGGTGGGAAACCGTACTCGCTTCTGGCACACGATTTGATACACTTTTTCAAAGACCGACTGACGATTCGGTGTGTGGGTAAACGTACAATCTTGTGCGGTTCGTAGGTGGTCACTCTAAAATCACGATCCTCTCCAGACTACAACGCTTCTTTCAGCACGCCAAAGTTCACCACTCGAGAGTCAATCCTTTCACTTTACACTCCGTGTGCACTTCTCCTTGCTTGTTCCGGTATTCGTAGCAGTAATATTTGGGACCGCCACTAGCAAAACTTAGAATCTTGTCGTTGGGGTGCTCGTCCGTCCAGGCTCCTAAATGGTCTCTTTCGATGACAGGATGACGGTGACCCAGGCGATCGATGTAGATGCAACTGTTCGTGTCAAAATACAGCACACGATCTCCTAATTGGTGTAACGCTTTGTACAATTTTAAGCGAGCATGGGCTGTCACGTAGGCTGCAATGATGACATTTCCAAATTCGTCGGCTTCTACATAGTCCAGTTATTCTTCGTAATTGACTAAGATCACGTCCTCACGAACGACGTCCACGTGTTTCATATATTTAGTTTTGTCGTGGACCATCTTGAAGTAGCGTGAAGGTTCTGTCAAATACTCTGTCTTGGGTAAATACGGTCGTTGTGTCATTTTGCCCCACAAGCAATTTAACATCACTTTTGCAAACGATCGCCTTCCTTCGTTTTTCTCTACGTGGTCTAAAGTGATGCCTTCCTGTTCCCAGTATTTCTCTTTGAATTTCTTTTGGTCTTCGGGAGTGTGGCACCAGGAAGGATAGCCACTGGCTTCTTGTTTCAGTTTCAGCATCCACGTAGTTTGCGAAAATGCCTTTCTGAGTCTCGTCGCCCATGTGATATTTTTTTGTCTTTCTAACAGTTGGTATCCCAAGTCCAGAGTTTTGAACAATTCCACGCTGACCCAAGTTCCCGTCAAGGCGCGTTCTTCCTGAGTGTGCTGACAAGGCTGGTCTTGGTTGCAAGTTTCGGCACAAGTACGGCACAATGGAAACATCAGTTTTCCTTGGCAATGGTAAGGTAAAACGGGATGGTACAAGTCCGTGGGAGGCAAGACTTTGCACTTAATCAATCCTTCGTATTGTCGAATGTTGTCCAGGTCGATGTGTTCGGCCAGCAATTGCGGGTGCCTGCGAGAAAGTGACAATATTTGCACACGTAAGGATACAGCGAACACACGTCCAAGTATTTGACTTCTACTCCTTTCTCCTTATCGGCTTGGTACAGCAAACAGGTGGCTTTTTGTCCGTCCTCCGTACAAACTGTCCCTCGGGTTCAGTGGGTCCACCCACTTGTAACTTTCCACGATGCGTTTAAACTCAGGATCGGTTTTCAAACGGTGATCGTACTCGTGTTCCCACATTTCCAGCACTTGGTATCCTTGCTGTTCTAACTTCAAGTGACGCTGACAAGTGGCCTGGTACAAGTCTTCCGTGGTCCGTTGTAAAAATTGATTTTTAGTGCCACGTTGAGAGTAACAGATGGGACATCCGTGAAATAAGCATCCGTTAAACTCGTACATGATCTGAGGGTTTTCTAAGTCCCAACCATCCACCGAATACCTTCCGATGGTCTTTTCGCCTCCTCCGTTGCGGGCATATTGGATCCATTTGTCTTCCTTGTTGCACAAGTAATGTAACTTGCGTAGGGCTTTGACCGAATATTGCCGTTTGATAAAGTTTGTCGTTTGAGGACTTATGACAGCCAGGGTGTTTTCGGGCATGAATTATTGGTGGTACACTAAGGAAAACGCTTTGGCAATGTTGCAGGCTTCTTTCAAAGGATCGATTCCTCCATGTGCCATAAATAATTCTCGAAATTTTCCACAGCAACGCCGTAAAATGTCCCTCCCAGTAGTCATTTCATTCTCAAGCCGATCAGAGCGATGGAAGAGCCAACACAGATCGAACTTCTGATCAGAACTTTGCGAGGTGTCATACGAAAGTTTTCTTCAGACAAGCCGACGGACTACTCCCCCTCCTTTCGAGATAAAAGTCAAGATACTTGCTATATCTGTCAGAAGAAAGGGCATTGGGCTACAGAATGTCCAGACCGTCAAAAAAGGAAGACAATTGTCAAAAGAGACAAAAGTCAAGATACCTGTTATCATTGTCGAGAGAAAGGACATTGATCTTCAGACTGCCCTAAGAAACAACAGGAGCAAGAGGAAGATAGGGGTTCGAACAGGAAGAAGAGGTGCCCTCCCAAAAGGAAGAACCCTGACACGTACAGAAAGAGAAGAAAGAGAAGAAAAGAAGATGAAAAAGTGAGGAAGAAGAGGAGAAAAAACCTGTGAAAGTGAAGAAATTAAAAAAACAGAGTGAGTGAACAAAAAAGTCACAGAAGTCTATGAACTTTTTAAAGTGTTGTGCTGTTACATTACATTGTAAAATTTGTACCAGAATAAACCAGACAGAAAAACGTAAGTGTCTCCTGGTTTTGATTTTTTAGAATGATAAGGACCTACACTCACGCACTCACACACGTACATCATGGGGTAAAAAAATAAGGGGATTTTGAGTTTTAATTGATTTTGGCAAGGACCGTTGGGTGTTTGTTTCTTAAAAAAAAGAAAACTCACGAACGAAAAGCAATCAGCTTTTTCTGCCTTAACCCTTTGCCACGGCCAAGGCCTAATTCTGGACCTGCTCCTAGAAATCACTAGGGCGGGTATCGCAGGCGTACTGACAGGGTTGGGTTGTTTGGCTCGGGAAGGTCTTTTTCTTTTGGGTCGTAATAAAGAAGTCTGATACAGTTGTTTCAGACTCCTTAACTCTGACAAAATGTCCATGAGTACCGTCACCGTTTGACTTTCACTGTCCTCCTTCTCTCCTAGACCTTGTTTCTTCTCTGCTGCTTCTTCTTCTTGTCGTTTCCTTCTTGCCTCTTTTTCTCGCTGTTGCTGTTGCTGCTGAAGGTGAAAAGCTTGTTCTGCTTCTTCTGCTGCTGTAAAAATTTCTCCAATTCTTCTTTCTGTCTCTGTTTAAAATCGTCGGCTTGTGGTAAAGAAGGAGAATGTGGCGAAGGTGCTGGAACCGGAACAAATTCTTGCGAAGAAGAGAGAAAAGCCATTAAATCCCCATTAAAATCGACCTCTTCTGGAAGTAGACCTGTGTTAACTTTGGTAGCCGCTGCTATACCATCGCTTCTCGTCTCCACGGCCGGTGCACCCCAATTCATCGTCTTCTTAGTTTCCGTCATGTTTCAAAAACAATGTCTCATTGATTCACTGAGCAGAGACGGTAGCGCACCTATATAGGGAATGTGACGTCACAGGCAGCTCTCTTCGGATTGGAAGACAGACTCTGCGCACTGGCTGAATTTTGTAACGTGTGTTTGGATTAGTGAAAATTCTCAATCCATTTCGATCCGCTCTTCCACCATAAATAACCGCAGTTAACTTCACTCCCTTCACCTGTTCTCGTCACAAGATGTGGACATAAGTTGAATCATCTACTCTCGTATCGTCGATGCTGTTCCGTACGGACTTACCCATGTATGTTAAATCATCATGGACAATCATCCGGATCACCGATACGACCGTTTGGAAAAGAAGGGTCTATGTGGAGAAACAAGGCTGCCTGAAGCGAGTCCTCATCTACGGCCCAGAAGTTTGACGAAGTAAGTTTAAGGAAGAGAAGAATTATGTGATGTCTTCTCTGTTAACTTAATGGTGTCAACATAAAAAACCAAAGGCCGTTTTCAGGGCCACTCCACTGGGGCGAAAAGATATTTATTTTTAAAAAATTGCTATATTCGTGTGTCCTTGTTTAGTGTTTGCGTTTGTGTTATGTCTATCCAGTGATATGTCCCGCCAATCAACCACTATAAATCTTGTCCTTATAAACCTTGTCCCTATATCGTCCCAGGGATCTTGTCATGCTCATTCCCCTTGTCCCTATCCATCTTTGCCCTATATCGGCCCGGGGTGTTTTTCCTTCTTTGGTCTCATTTGCCCTACAAATCTTTGCCCCATATCGTCCCAGGCTGTTTTTTCCTTCTTTGGCCTCATATGCCCTATATCGTCCCCCTACACTACTGACAACGAACACAATGAAAATGACAATTGAACTAAATTGGCCAAATATATTGTTTATGCAAGAAAGCAAGAAATGAAATGTAAAAATATAAATATATTATTAAACGTTAAATCGTAAAATACATATACATAATGCGTGACTAAAACAAACGGTCTGAGTAAAATTAAAATATGTAAAATGATACATTGTTTGGAGTTAACATTGAGGAATAAATACATGTATCCGCTTTTATCTTCAGTAATTCAAAAATGTATTCTTTCTACACATATCACAATAGACTATTTGGAATCTAAACTAAAATGTAAATGCATGTATATCAATAAAGTTATTTTTTATACACCTGTATAAATAAAATAATTTGGATCTAAAATAATATATTCAATTTTAGCTTTGCACAGGGATTTATTACTGCAGTAAAAATGCCTGAAATAAGTAACTTTGTAAGCAAATTAATGAAGTTATTTTTTCTACACCTGTATAAATAAAATAATTTGGATCTAAAATAATATATTCAATTTTAGCTTTGCACAGGGATCTATTACTGCAGTAAAAATGCCTGAAATAAGTAACTTTGTAAGCAAATTAATGTTAATCATACGATGTATTTAGTTTACAAATAGTGGTAGCAGTGGTAGTAGTAATAGTAGTAGTAGTAGTAGTGTTGTTATTAGTAGTGGTAGTAGTTGTAGTAGCAGTAGTAGGAAGAGGATGATGGGAAGTACAAAAAGCAGTAACAGTAGAAGTGGACACTGAGTAAACACAGCGATGGCAGCAGTAGTAAACATTAGTTCTGATGGTGGCAGGGTGTAGTAAATGTACAGCAGTAAACATTAGTCCAGGTGGTGGCAGGGTGTAGATAGTGTGCAGTAGTAAACATTTTGGTGGTGGCAAGGTGTGGGTATGCTAAGTGTAGAGTATTAAACATTAATCCTGATGGTGGCCGGGTGTAGTAAGTGTACAGTAGTATACATTAGTTCCGGTGGTGGCCGGGTGTGGTAAGTGTACAGTAGTAAACATTAGTCCTGGTTGTGACCGGGTGTAGTAAGTGTACAGTACTAAACATTAGTTCTGGTGGTGGCAAGGTGTGGTAAGTGTACATTACCAAACATTAGTTATGGTGGTGGCAGAGTGTAGTAAGTGTACAGTAGTAAGCATTAATCCTGGTGGTGGCAAAGTGTAGTAAGTGTACAGTACTAAACATTAGTCCTCGTGGTGGCAGGGTGTAGTGAGTGTACAGTAGTAAACATTAGTCCTGGTGGTGGCAAGGTGTAGGAAGTGTACAGTAGTAAACATTAGTCCTGGTAGTGGCAGGGTGTAGTAAGTGTGCAGTGGTAAACATTATCCCGGTGGTGACAGGGTGTAGAAAGTGTGCAGTAGTAAACATTTGTCTGATGGTGGCAGGGTGTAGTAAGTGTACAGTAGTAAACATTAGTCCTGGTGGTGGCAGGGTGTAGTAGGTGTAATTCTTATGTTGTTGATGTACTACATGTGACAGACGCAGTAAATTAGTAGCAGTCCTAGTGGTTCATTTAAGTAGTGTGGTGTGGTTGTATCAGATAATTCTAAAGTAGATACAAGAAGCAGAAGACACAGTAATAGCATTATATTAAAAGACACAGTAGTAGCAAACTAATAGAAGACACAGAAGTAACATACTAGTCGAAGTTCAGTAGTAGCATTATAGAACAGAGCACGGTAGTAGCATACAAGTAAAAGGCACGGTAGTAGCATACAAGTAAAAAGCACGGTAGTAGCATTATGGTACATGGCACAGTAGTAGCGTGCTAGTAGAAGGCACAGTAGTAGCATACTAGTAGAAGGCACAGTAGTAGCATACAAGTAAAAGGCACGGTAGTAGCATACAAGTAAAAGGCACGGTAGTAGCATACTAGTAGAAGGCACGGTAGTAGCATACAAGTAGAAGGCACGGTAGCAGCATACTAGTAGAAGGCACGGTAGTAGCATACAAGTAAAAGGCACGGTAGTAGCATACTAGTAGAAGGCACGGTAGTAGCATACAAGTAAAAGGCACGGTAGTAGCATACAAGTAGAAGGCACGGTAGTAGCATACA
>JAECUM010015096.1:0-47023 GCA_016617855.1 Megalonaias nervosa | reverse complement strand
ATAAACACATATATAGACAGACACAGAGACAGACAACATATGCAGTGCCTAACCGGTCTGTAAAGAATAATTCACCAAGCTATAATGCCCCATTTGCTGGACCCATAAAACATCATAATTGTTGGAGTTAGAAATTCTAAAGCTCAATATATATTTCCTATCTTGGAGCTGTTGAATGTAAATTGTGGATGTTACATTTACGACCATAAATTAACCAAATGCCACTTGAAATGTGTACGAGAAGTACAAGACATTTTTGTGCAACACTCCTTAAACCAAAAATCTTTTCATGTCTGGGCAGAGTTAGATGCTAAAATACACTTCTGAGGACTAAAAACATTTCAAGCAATAAATGATCTGGAACCCGCTTGATAATACCAGCAATACGTAAGGTCTTGATTCTTAAACAGTACGTAACATTTAGTCAAAATGTAAGTGTGCGCGACATAAATTTAAATGAAGTTAAAGTTTCTTCGTTGAAATACGACTATTTAAAATCATTATATGTTATAGATCTTATTTTCCCACAACAACTAACTTTTCCAGACAAAATTCACTTTGAGGGTGACGGGCCTCAACAGAGATAGGTCTGCTTATAGATTTTCATGACCTCTGGTGCAAAATCGACAACAGAAAGATAATAAGAACTGGAACTCCCTTGTTCCCAAGCCATTGTCGTTTTGAAGATTTACCAATTACTACACGTCACAATAACGCGAATATAGAGACGTCGTCGATCAGAGGCCTCCCAGATTTTGATAACTATGCAGTCGGAACACCTTGAGCAGGGCCGGTGCAAGGTTATTTGGCACCTAGGCGAACCTTCCACCTTACACCCTCCCCCTCTATTATAAACTGTTCATTAGTATTTATATACTTTAGGCGTGTTAATTCATTAATTTCGTTATTTAGTCTAAATATTTAATAATAATAAATAAATAAATTGACATTGTACTGCGTTTTTGGCGCCCCCAAAATCTTGACGCCTAGGCGTCCATTTTGCTAACCTAGCGGTTAAACAGGCCATGGCCTTGAGGCCTCCTCAGTGAATATTCACATCTGCAATATTCCAGTGGAGTTATACAGCGTAAAAAGAGGAGAAAAGGCCTGAAAATGGATGAGAAGTAAACGTGTAATCAGTTTATCAAAATGATATTAACTGTTTGGTTCAAATATAGTCGTGAACAATTTAAAATAAGCATGCATCAGTTGTGCATCATATAGTCTGATGAACACATACATTTAGAAATTCTGTTTCTGAATCCCAGGAATATTAAGAAATCCACTACAAAGCTTATACGTGATTCTTACTTGAACATATGACATAATTACTTGCCTACACAAACAAAACTTTTTTTCTATTTAAACCGCGTACTCTATGCGAAACTCTTTCCTGGTGGTTCTGAAATATTTGAATTAATCGCTTGGATTAACGGCTGGAAACTTCGATACTAAAACGAGGTTGTTGTTGCCCAAACGGTTCGCATCTCATTTAGAGATTAAGGCATAATGACCTACATTTTCTTTTAAATCAAGCAATCAAGGATTCAAATCGAAACACAGTATGCCTCGTCATTATTACTAACATTCGTGGGATTACTTTGGCAGTAGCGTACGGCGCTCATACCAAGCCTTGGCGCAAAACCAGCGATCCATCTAATTTGGTATATCCCTCGGTAAATTAACAATGTACAATAAATGATCAAGCCAAGTGGACAGTGATGGAGACATGATATGTAATAACACTCAGTTGCCGACCATGTTTATTTTTTTATAAACTTTTTGAGACTTAACAACAAAGGTAACATTGAATCCAATGACAAAGTTTGATCTCCGTTCATATTTTGTATCTAATTTAGCATACGGAAGCATATGTCTTTTTCTTCACTAAATAAACAATAAAATTCCAATCTTCCATCAGTTTTGTATGAAACGTACATCATGGAATTTACTGCCATACTTCCCACCAAAGGACAACATTTAAGCAGAAGCTTTTGTTTTTTTGTAAGGAACAATGCAAAGATAAACGCATACATATACGGGAAGATACAAACCTAAGCAGGTAATCTCTATATACAAACATATTAATAGCTAAACGTTGGTTTTATTTGCAGAACTGCATATCACCGCAGAGTATACTGATGTGTACAATTGTGCAAAATTTTACAGCACAACGGGGTTGGAGCAAATTATGGTCAAGAAAGGCACCGCTAGGAAGAATAACGTTTTACCGATTTCAAAGATTCAATCTTACTAGCGATAATTTATTTTACACTCTTAAAACAAGAATAAATGTGGCTTAATAGTCCTATTTCAAGCAAAGGTTCCTTCTTAAATGACATGAAATTTTTTAGTAATAAACAATTCCTCCATGCAATATATAATTCAAAATTAACTGAAATTGCAATCTTCTAGTTGTTTGTATTGTACTCGAGCTACTTTAGGACTCACGGTACTAATTCAGTTCCCATAGTAAACCTATGCACACACCATGGTATTAAAAATTCAATAGCTTAAAAGTGCTCATGATCAAACCTATATTTATCAGTATAGATGAAACCTGGATGTCAGCTTCTGTATAGAGAAAAGGATATGAGCCGCTGCATTTTCTGGACCTGCATGTGTTTGAAACATGTGCTTTCAATTCCGCACCAAAGAGTCAGGTGTTAATTTTAGTAATGAGTGTTCCAAACTCAAGATTATCAAAGAACTGAAATTCCAGCAATAAAACAATGTCTCTATGTTTTCACTTACAACTAGGATAAGCTCTCAAACGATTTTTTTTCTAAAACACAAATTATTAACCAATCCTGGCTAGCCAAACCCATATATACTCTATTGTATGTTCACCCATTTCCAGGCTGGTTCCCATTTTTCCATATAATTAGTACCGTGTGTCCTATAGTGGCTGAAGGTTAGTGTAGATAATACAAATATATTTAGTTGATTATTCTTTATCACTATCATTATTACTTCACCCTGTCACACTATGCTGTGAAACTCCTGTTCTCGCTTGAATTCAAAATAATCCGAAAGCATTACGTTATCCTGATGGGTAGTTCAGTAAACCCACAGAGCAAACGGTTAAAGCACCATGCCCTAGTTATTATATAATAAACTTCAGGATAGAATTACTTTCATTTTGCATTCTTAGTCAGCTAGTTTTAATTCATTCTGTACCCGTTTTTATCCACAATCAATTGATCTACAATTTTGTTGCTTTTATAGCTGTGCATTTGACAATTTACTGGTTCCTCATATTAGATTTTTAAGACCCCTACATATTAGAGATTCATTTTTCAATTCATCTTCATAAACAATACTCACTCAACTACCACCTTCTATTCTGTTTGTTGTCAAATATAACATACATTTTCTCATTTAAACCTAACTGGTTTCAAAATACTGTCGGAAACACTTGCTATTGCTTTCGGACGCCTTATTATCTCACTAACGATCTACATTTCATTTACAGGTTGCCATGTTCTTCAATGTCTCTAGTGATAGCTCCGTCTTGTTGTTTTTCGTGCTGATACTCTGTCATTTCTATTATTAGCAACTTTGCTAGTTTTCGAAGCTCTTCAGTGGTAGATCAGTTTACTAAGGAAACTCATTGCTAATAATGTCTTCATAACCGTAATTATGGTCTGCCTTATGACTATAACAAACAATTTTAAACCATCAGCTATCATAGCAGAATGATTTGACCTGACATGATGATTCACGAAAACGGCGAATGTCTCATTGATACAACAGAGATCAATCCGCTTACGCATACTTCGTTGTCAATTCTAATGCATTGGAGTGAAGGGGTTTGAAATAACTATTTGCTGAATGATCGTATTGGATCAAACAGGGCTTATTTGATTTATTGAAAAACCATCACAGATATAAAAGTATATTAGGAACGTGTTGACGAGTATGCTGCTGGAATTAAATGACATCAGATAAAAACAGACTTTTTAGGGCACTATTGAATTTGAAAGACATTAAATAAAAATAGACTTTCTAGGGCACTACTCGATTCGAATAATATCAGAGAAAAATAGACTTTTAGGGCACTATTGGATTTGAATGACATCAGATTAAAATAGACTTTTAGGGCACTACTGGATTAGAAAGGCATCAGAGAAAAATCGACTTTTCAGCCTACCATTGAATTTGATATTTGTTTCCATGTACGCAGCAATGTGGATTACAAATAGAAAGATACTGATATGTATAGCTTCAGAAAACGACATTCAACTATTGGAATGAATAACTTGAACTGACTTGGAATGTCCCAAAAGAAGCTGGCGTAAGAATGGCACATATGTGCTTCGCACGATAGTGCAAACTTCACTGGCCATTTATTGCTGATACGCTGACAGACGCTTGCAGTAATTGTTCTTTTAATGATCGGCTTGGCTCAAACAAGACTTATTTGATTTATTAAAGACAGAACTCTGAAACGGAGTATGGCAAGGATACACAGAGTCAACTGGATATTGGTTAATAAATCATTCAGGTCATCTCATATATCGGCATGAAAGCCATTGTCGTTGTCAAAGTTGTTGATTTTTTCCAGTTTCCAAAATTTTTATGTCAAAAACAATTTTGCTGTGTATGGCTTAATTTTAAGTACATAAACCCTTCTGCGACAAGAAATTTAAAAATAACAGAACGTTTAGAAAACCGTTTTAGTTGGTAGCCAAAATGTTTGAAGACAATTGCAGGAGAAAAATCTCTCTTCTCTTTGTGTTTGTTACATTTACACAAGTTTCTACTTCCGGAAAGAATGTTTGTTTCATTCATACAAAATAATTTCCATGATATTTAAGTTTACTTGAATTGTTTTATCTGCTTTCCAATCTCCTTTCTATTAATGACGCTTTTTACGATAAGAACTATGTCAATGTTTGTTGCCGAAAGCGATTAAATCGGAAGTGGAAGTTTCAACAAGTCACCCATGAGAGTTTCAAGCCGAGACCATGGAAGCATGTTTATGACTTAATGTTACTTTAGTCTAGCTAAATAAAAATAAACTTTAGTCAAGCTAAATAATAGACATAATGGTATTATCCCGTTTTTTAAAATTTAAAGCTGTATTAAGGCTGTGCAAAAAATTTGTCCTGTCAGCCTGGGGTAATTTCATCATCTTTTTTCCCGAACAAGAATGTGTTTAATCATTCATACAAAAGAAGCCGGATTTAAGATACCAAGAAACATTAAATATACCGTATGGTTCTCGTTACTTAGAGGCGTAAATAAAATCTTGTTTTGTGCACTGAGAATGGTCTGAAACACTATAAAACATATCTTGTGAAAAGATGAAGACTCAATTTTGAAATATTTGGCAAATAGCACCGAAGAAGAAGATAATCTCATTGTAGTGTTAAATAAAAGAAATATTTCGCAGTACATTATAATATTTTATTTTTACTATTACTATTATTATTATTTGTATATATTTTTACATATTGTTTTATATTATCAATGTATATTCCATGTGTTTTATTAATGAATTTTAGACACAACAAAGCACGAGTTAGTTTGTACATGGTAACTCATCCATACCAAAGGTAGGGTACTATAACCTAATTTCACGCTTGAGACACTTTGTACTTTCAGCTATACACTTGTTACACCAAAAATATACTGAACCCTATATCACCTTCCCTCAGCAAACTCTGCATCTACGAGAGTCCAAGTTAAAATATCCTATGAGCTAATTTTCATGCTCCAGTGAACTTTATACTTTCAGGAATTTGTTTCTTATACTAAAAATATCTCAGATCTTTATACCTATATTCATCAAACATTTTGTCTCGGTGCATCTCCAGAATAATAACTCGACTATATCAAAATTAGGTGATAGTGTACCATATTTTACAATTGTGTGACTTTTGTATCTTTCAGCTATTCTTTCCATACACCCTCAATATAATGCACCCTATTATACATTGCCGAATCTACACTTTGTGCATGTGGTGGCATCTCCCGGAAAGCAACTTGACCATATCAATTTAGGTCAATGTAAACTAGTTTTCAAGCTTGAATAACTTATGCAATTGTAAGTATTTGTTCGTAGCAAATGAAACTCTCTTTCTATTTGTAACATTGAGACTCCTTAAATCTTTTTTGTGGATGCATCTCTAGGAGAGCCACTCAACCATGCAAAACTAGGTTGTTATTACTTAATTTTCAACTCTGCGTAAATTTTGTACATTGAGTTATTCTTTTGTTACGGGTTCTAATCCCGTCCAAACTATCTGGCTCTCTTTTATGGAACGATACTTAGTTGCCTTTGACTGATAGACGTTATAAAATAAACTAAAATACTTACATACAACAATCAAAAGTCATCAGAATAGTCTAGTCTATTTTGAACAAAGAACGAAACTAACTTCAACACCATCGGGCGATGTTATAGATAACGTACCGAATTTGTTGTATGTTCCGTGGCTGTAAAGAATCAATATATTTAAAAAATCCTGAAGCAAATGTTGTGGTCGTTATTTGGTATCAGTGTTTTTGAACTAACAAAGTGAACGGACTGTTCAAAGGAATAAAAGTAATCTGTTGCTGGATCAAGAAGGTAGCTTATATTCGTATTTCTATACAATAGAATCAAAATGTACGTATTAATTCGAGTTCTAGTTCGGTGATCACCACACAAGAGACAGAAAACTAGTTCTTTAAACTGTCATTCATTGGCAACGGAGGCTACATTAAATATAAATTATGATTGCTTCTTATCAATTTTTAATGATACCGTAGGGTGTATAACTGTTGCCCGACATTTCTGAACTGGCTTAGCGCTTTAAACAAGTGTACTAAAACTTCTTTTATTTGCAGATGATGTAGAAACGTTTACCTACTCTGACGGATGAACAGAGTGTGCTTATTATTGTATTTTAGTAAAGATACAGAGAAACAGAAAACTAATGGACTTTAGTTCTTAAAGCTAACAAGGCCTATTTGAATTTGATTAATATTGTGTGTTTGACCTTTGTCCGTCATTGAGAGCAGGAATTTGGGCCAGCCTAACTAATGTCATTTTCTAAAAATATATTTACTTAAATGTGAGTTCAGGTTCCTGGTTTCTCCTTTAGATAGTATGTTGTTCGCCTTATTTTTGTCCTAATGTTTTTGAATTTCAGTTCAAAGCCTGATCTTATTTACAATTTTGTGTAATTTTCCATTAAGATCATTGAGCATTTTTTTCCGAAAATGCTGTTGCGATATACGTCAAGTGGGGATGCATATAAGAATGAAGTAAACAAAATTATTTATTCCCCTTTAAATATTAGTCTGGAATTGTTTGCTACTTTCTTCAGATATAATTTGTGAGGAATCATTTACTTAAATTATTCATTGGAATTACATTGTGCTAATTAACATTTAGGACTAAATAACTACTTTGGATTTCTTGTGAATTCATTCAAAGACATTCTGAATAATATTATTGGGACACATCAAGTCTATTAGTACATAGCTAATTCAAGACTGTTGGTACTTCAGCACAGTTAACATTTGAAATTCATTCGAAATATTCTATACCTTCGGACTTGTAATAGAACATTTAAAATTATTTGGGATTTATTTCAAAATACTGTAAGTTTCTCTTAACATTTAACTTTGTAACTTATATAATTAAATTATTTGTTGATTTTACAAAATGTATTGGTTTTGCTTCTTTATGTTACTTAGTCTTAGACAACAGAGTCGTAACATATATCAGTCTTTGGGAATATATGATCAGATTTTATAGATGTGCTTATATATAACTCTAGAAGAGTTTTTTTTTTTTAAAATTATTCGTTGGAATTACAAAGTGCTTATTGACCTTTTGGACCAAAACACTACTTTGGAATTATTGAGAACCCATTCAAAGACTATTGGAATTCATTCGGAACAATTTATATTTTTGGACTTCTGATTGGACATTTAAAATTATTTGGAACTTAGTTTACAATACTGCAAGTGTCTTTTGAATTTTCACTGAGTATTCTAGGAAAATACATTGTTGAATTTTTACTCAAATTGTTTGTTTCACATCTTTCCTGTTACATGCTTTAAGACCTAGAGTCGTAACAATAAACACACAAAATACCAGTGTATTGATACGTAATTTGGAAAGGAATTTTGTCTTTTGTTCCTCAGCACTGTTTATACATATTTTGTTTCTTTTCATAGTACGTAACATGCGTCATTAACAAGCCAAACTAAGACAATTTGTGAGAGCTTCTGAAAGAAAATATATACAAAACATAAATGTGATATTTTTAATCCAATATTATATTATCAACTGTCTTTAATAGCCAAAGTTTTAATTTGTTTCATGAAATATGTTCCTCTTGTTTCATATGCTGTTTTTAGAATTTAACAGATATTGAAAATAAATTAACAAAGACAAAGGTACGAAACTGGTCATCCACTAGATTTCTGATCGCTCTTTCATAGCTGTTTCTGTGTGTCTTTCACTCACTGATATTCGTCAAAGACAAACCTTCTTAAGCAGATGAAACACGTGTAAAACAAAAAATGTTTCTCTACGCAACAAATGTGACCTATTCGATTGTATGCTAACAAATATTTGCCCAAACCAACTGCTTACATCATCTGTTGATGTCTGGACTTTATTAAATGAACACAATTATTTGAAGATATTCAGTGAATTCAGAATGTTTCTTGGTGAGACGGATGCATGATGTTTTTGTTATGGGCTTAACATTTTTCATCACATGATAGTCTGTACATGGCGGCCAGTATAACTGGTGGAGAAAGAAACCAGAAAACCCCGGGAAGAACCACCCACTCACTGGAAACAACAGGCAAGCTTTCCCACATAACCACATGAGCCGAGCCCGAGACTCGAACCCAGATAGAAGTGAGATGGCAATGATCGGTACAGGTGAGCGCTTTAGATCAATCAAGCATAATCTCTTCAAACCTTTCAATTTTAGAGTTTTTGTCCTTTTGAGTTTTCATTAATTCTATGACATGTCACTATGCTTTCTCAATTATACGCCCCTGCACCTGTTCTTCATAGTAAACCTCGAAACGGCGCATGTAATAATTGACAACGCTATATCATTTTATATGTCCACTTGATCATCAAGGCTTGAGATCTCACCCTGTTTTGACATGCCTCTTAGGAGTACAAATCGTAAGCGAATAAGGAATAAATCCCTAAGTCATTTGAGGTTATATGAGGGTCTGATGCAACTACAAGTACAATGAATTTAGAGATTGTCGCAAACAACTGTATTAAAATCAATGAGGACTTTCCCTCTACATCGGATACCAGTATTATGGGTGACGATTAGGCCAGTTAAGCGTAAAGGGGACATAAGAAAATGGAATAACCACATTATTCCGACTTCACAACAAGGATGGCTTCCAAATGAACAGAATGAACAATACGATTTCATTTTGTTAACAGATCTGCAGCACTCTAAAAGAAAACACCCATGATTGAGCTACTGCATGTGTAAACATTTTTGTTTCAATTTGAATATACCTGTTCTGTAAAATTCATTTTTTTGAATAAGAAACACGCGATAACAATTGAACAATGATTCAGTATCAAAGGACACAACTAGGAACTTCAAGTAAAAAGTCGTAATTTTTTTATTTCATAGGCCAGTATTGAATAAATAATGCAATACTAAAGAGGGACAAAAGACCCCATTGGAAAGATGGAGAAAACAGTGATTGCGCTTGAGCACAATTTACCATATGACATATAAATGAACGCGCTGCAACTCACACATACAGCAGTAAAATTACATTCTTTAAAGAACATTGTACGTTTTTGCTTACGTTTTTATCTGTATATTCTACGCATGGATAATTCGTTTTCGGTATCGATTTATACATACATCAAAGATTGAACTTCAATCTGTTTTTAAGCGAATTTTGAAGAATTGTTATAAACACAAATATGGTTTACTCCTTGTATTACGATAGATAACAAGTATGTATTAAACGTATCTGGATAATTGGAAATCACAGACATGCAGATTATCTTTGGAATTAAAGACAAAAAATACAAAACTCAGGTCAATGGTATAATTAATCTGAAAATGTTATATGCAACACAATAGATTTCATTTTCATCTTTATGTGACGAAAATTAATTGTCATATTTATCTTATAGTTGAAATAATCTAGCAATATCTATCTACTGAAATTAGTGCCTGACTCTATGGGGAAGAATTGAAAGCACGTTTCAAACACGCGAAGATCCAGAAATTTCCATGGCTCATATGGTGTTCTCTGTACAAAAGCTGTCATCCAGGATGAATCTATACTGATAAATATATGTTTGATCATGAGCACTCAGAAATATAAAGTTAATGAATTTTTAATATCAAGGTGCTTGCATAGGTTTACTATGGGAACTGAATCATGAATCCTAAAGCTATAGCCTTATGAACGTGCGGATTGAATCGGCCTTGCATGCTTCCACTCGGATAAAAATGTGCATGTGAACTGTTTGGATTCGGGAAAAATAGACTCATATGTGACATGTGCTGTTGTCTACAGAGGCCACGCTGATTATTCCCAACTGCCTTCGTAGGTAAATAAAACATCAATCTTTCAGCAGCATCCAATCAGATAGCGTAGCTTTAGACTCGTTTTGGCTAGCTTCATACGACCAGGCTCGATTTGGAAAGAATTTTGTTCGTTGATGTGTTGATTTGTTGCTTACAGTACAGTAGGAAAAGTAGGTTATTTAGAGTCAAGGCAATTGGAGTCAACTGCCCGGCCAAAGAACACACAGCAGTAGCCGACCCAGGATGATCCCATGGAACGATGTCGATATAGATAGCGAAGAATGAGTATATATAGCTGATGTATTTTCATCACTTTAGTTAGTGTATTTGGATCACGTCATAGATCACAGTTGTGGTGGCGGGAGTGACCTAGTTTAAATCATAGTCAATAACCTGGTCCATAATGTGAATGCGTCTTGATATAGTTGATGTAATTGCCATCGCCTGAGTGACCTTGAATGACCAGGTTTTAAACAGTGAGCTTCACTGATCAGGGTGTAATGTACTTGAGGCTAGATACTCTTCATGCTACTCCAGAGTTGGAAAAAGTGACAAATGCAGGCTTTTGATTGGTCAGAAAAAGGTTACATGACGAAGGGACCTGATCCTTTTAGAATTTGTTAATTATTCACATAGATTTCTCAATCTATGTATGTCTGACTTTCGTACATCTCTCATATATACATTTTCTCATACAATTTCTGGATATCTCTGTCTGTTTGTCTGTCTGTATCGATCTTGAAATGCATGATGTTATACGTAGATGTTGTCGTTATCAACAATTCTAATTCGTATAATGTGAAATTGGTTTTCACTCTTGAGTAAGATGCCTGTTGAACCTGGATTCTTACTCGCTGCATCTTGTTATCTTGTTCATCAGTGCAGCGCTTTAATTGATGACGTCAGTGAGAATATCACCAAATGTGCGCTAAATATGCAACTTATTTCATCCCGACAGACTCTAGCAGCAGGAGTCTGGGAATGAAATCCACATCTCTGATTATGTTGGATATGACCTAATTTCCATGATTTTTTTATTTTACAATATTCACAGTTTTATACGTTTTTATTATTAGTTGATGTCGTGTAGAGCTATGGATTTTGATAGATTTCCATACACTAGTATTTGAAAACACATTCAAAATACAGACAGTAATGACAATCAGCAAGTATATCCTAGACGTCAAAGTTTAATACAGAGAGAAGAGAAGTATGTATGAATGAAAAAGAGAGCGATATATATTGATTTGAAAATAACGAGGAAACGAGAAGACGTGACCTCCATTATCGTATCGACAATGATCTCTGAGTATAGGATGGCAGAGAAAAGTCGCGAGTGTCGATATCAGAATATACGAATATCTTTCCATTTTCTCGTGTTTCGTCTTTACCGGCGTGCCTTTCGTGCTTTTAAGAAACACTTTCCAAAGCATTCTACCGCGAAATCGTTTCATATTCGGGCGTCCTGCAGGTCCGAACCACCAAATGGTCATTACTTTTCGCTAGTAGCCATCTCGAATTGATTGCTGCATAACGTCAGCAGATTTGAAGTGGCCGTGATCGGTAAAGGCGAGCGCTTGAAATCACTCGGCCAGGGTCCCCAATGATAATCCTAAGACATGCCCCAGGCCTGAATATCTCTAGATTCTGATGCTTGACTGCCAGAGTTTGCTTTATCTGTCATCACCTTGTTGTCAGCAAGTGTGAATTTCACTCATGTCAAATATAATTACTTTTAAACTCCTAGCTAACTGTCCAGTTATAATGCCCCTATTTCAGTTCCCTGTGTTTGAAAGCTAGCTTTAAATATGGGATTTCTATATTGTATTGGGCATAATAGATTGTAGGTCTACATTTTGTACCTAAATAATATTAGCTGACTGTTGTTGTGATGTGCTTGATTGACAGGCACTCCAAACACATTGTCTGAATAGTTTTGTGACTTTTTAGAAGAATACTTACAGTTTTTTAATTGAAGACATGGAGGATGTAATATAATCAAGAATTCCAAGAGGAAGAAATGGTAATGATTCTATTATTATTTGTATTCAGTATTTTGAAATATCACTTACTCAGTTTGAAATATAATAGCTTTATACCAAAATAATTTCCAACTGAAGATTTCATCTTTAATTATTGATTATAAAACACAGTTCACGGACAGCGAATGGAATAAAATTCAACTGTTTCATTGGCACTATAGTACCTTTTGTAATAAAAAAGTGTCAGACTATGAAGATGAGCAGGAAAGTAAATGGGAATCTTTGGATTATGTAACGAGTTGGCAGAAAAGGGACAAGAACTCAATCAGTTGCGCTTGAAGGTCTGTCAGTGGAATGTAACTCGGAGGTTTGCTGCTGATGCAATAAGTGGAATTACTATCCATCTGGAAAATATCCATTGACCGGAGAAAATAGAAATCGACACAGAAAATGCTCTTAGAGACATACATGCTCTTCAGTTTCAAAATATTATGTTTTCAGTGCACAAATGTGTGTGCACATAAAGCAGGAATACACATTGGTATCGAATTACAGGAATTGCAACATAATGTTGACATATATGATGATCTCTCTCTGATAGTTAGTGCATCTCTGAAGAAAAGTCACATTGTACATGTGCCTGTTCTTTCCCAAAGGCTGCCTTCTGCCTGGTGAGCGTTTTGTTGCAAGAAGTCATGTGAAATCTGGAATACTCCGACCCTATTACGTGTCCCTTTCATCGTGTCTGGATGACCAAGATCTCCCGTAGGAACGCAGAATTCTTGACTCCTTTTGCTTTCAATATTTTGAAGGGGAGAAACATTGGCTTGCTAACTCCTTAGATGTGAACCACTTTAAAATAATGAGAGAATGGCGCTTGCACGTTCCTTTACCATTCTAGTGTTTATTGGAACAAATACTACTGAACAAAGCCTCAAGCTTCGATCGTCAGATGATTTCTACACGTGAATATTGTCCCCTTTTATTGCCATTTTTATTCATCGCTGAAATACTTAACAGACATTACAGTGGTCTCGTACAAGATATTGTCACAAATGAGTTGCTCATCAACTACTGTAACATCATATCTGTTTTTTCCATCACATCAACTGCCAGTATAATCCAAAGTCTGCGAAATGGAGACAGACGTCTCAAGAAAGCAGCAGTTCCAGAACTTTGTCACTTTAAAATCTATCTGAAACTATATCCACTATACTTTGTCAAAGCAAGTGGCGTCTTATCTTCTGAACATTTGGTTTGTCTCAGAGTCTGCCATCTGGTATTTTTCATGGACAATCATGTCCAGCTCACCATGAAAAAAGACCCACAACCCGGTGAAAGGAGAATGAATCAACTATGCCCTTCACACTCAAAGGCATTCCAAAGGATTCAAACGACGTATTAACATGGCATTTTCCACTGTGTGAAGAAAAAGAAGACTGTGCATGCAAGGACGTACCACAAATGAAAAAAGATCTAGAATGGGTGCTCCTTAAGATGACCTCAGACGAAGAGTGTGCTTTTGAATGTTTTCAGCAGAAAGCCACACGGCGCCTGAAATACATCTGAACAAGACTTACGTCATTACAGTCCTTCACAGAAATTCTAAATAATGTGGCTTCGATGGAAAATTCGGAATTTCAGCAAGAACACGTGAATCTAGACGAAAGCTTTTCATCCTTGGCCATTCATGATGTGGAGAAAATGGATACTGTTAGTAATGATGCCAGAAACGAAACCTTCCCACTAGACATCTCCAGTGGAGATATAGAGGGCATTAATGGAGCCATTTCCTCCATTACAGCAGCTGACGGTAGTGGGGATATAGTCGAGGATATGCAAAACATCCAGTATGATCCAAATGTATCTTGTGATTTGTTGCCATATATTGATGTCAGTGATATAGATGAGGAGGATGAACAACCAATTTATGAAGACAAAATGAAAGAAAGATTAGAAGGAGAAGAAGAGGAAGAGGAGGAGGAAGAATATTCAAATATTAGGATAAAATCTGATGCTGATAAACATATTCTCCAAGATGTTCAAGCCCTCCTTGAAGAAATACAGATAGCATTTATGACAAACAAAGCTGAGACTATGGCTTGCGGTACTGATAGTAGCATACTAGAATTTCAAGATCTAAACAATACAAAATCACCGCCACTATTATGTCCATATCCTCCACCTTTCAGTGGTAAAGATGACGATATAGCCACATTGAAAGTGGTTCTCGATGATTGTTTTGGAGAAGGCTGAATTGAGGGAAACAAATGGAAATGACTACAAGATTTCAAGAAATCTTTTTAGTCTTATAGATAGGAATAAAAAGTATGCAATATGTCTTCCAGACTTTCCAGTACTGCACTTGAGAAAGTCCAACATCATGAATTTAATAGCAGCCTATGAAACATCAGGCCTCATTCATATAATGAAATATATGAGAGATGATGATGTTAAAAAAGACGGCAGTAAATTAGTAACTTTTGAGAACATCGAGATAGCCACGCAAATCGTTTGGCGATTATCAGCAGTTTTGCATATCTCTGTTCTCGTCACGTTCATCGACTCTCTACCACATTCACATGCAGAGGAGCTGAGAAAAGAATTGTGTGATCAGGAGTTGAAGTCAGCTTGAAGTGAGTTGGGGATACATGTTGAAAGAATTCATTAAAGGTCACTGCCCACCTGTATTGTACAAACGTTTGATATTATTATAGTCATAAACAAAACGCACTTGTTATGTACGCACACCATAAAAATGTTTAATTAGACTTAAATGAAAAACTTCTTCGACAATCTCCGTAAATAATCGGTAGTTTCCGCGTGCTAAAAACGGATATGACGTACATTTATTCCTTCTATTCAACCTAGACATTCAAGTGTTTTATTTCTCCACGTAAATGTCTGTGTGATATATCTCACGATCGTGCTTTTGTACAGCAAATATCGTGCACTGTGTTGCATATGGATGTAACCAAAAGAGTGATGATGGGAAAAAGGGTTCTTTCTTTTTCCGAAAGACCCTTTTTACCAGAAAAAAAAAGTGGATTCAAGCTGTGGGATCAAATAGGGAGAGGGATGGGAAAGTTGTATCATTTATGCCGGATTATAGTCAATTTGGCCCAAAGACAATTCGGCCCAACTCGAAAGACAATTCGGCTCAACTTAACAATACTTTGAACAAGTTCTTTTTCTTCAAACAACAAGTAGATACTACGTAAGATAGGTTTTAGAAAAAAAACTAAATTTAAATGAACTATCTTGATATTCTTTCAAAGAAAATAATCATTCTTCGTATCGTATATATATATGAGAGAAAACACAAACTGACATATCTTGCTCATTCTAATTAAAATATTTATATACATTTTTTATGCTAAAAAAATATATGCATCTGCACAAAACGGCATTCTCAATTTAAGTTTTCCGGTCAAATTTTCAATATTGATTTATTAAACAATATTCTACAGAATACGTATACATTTTTCTAAGGGTAGTGTACAAGAGATATTATAACATATATTTAGTTTTAGGTTTCAGATTGCAACACTGCTGCGTATAATACACACTCGATTACACACGAGAGAGAGAGAGAGAGAGAGAGAGAGAGAGAGAGAGAGAGAGAATAATGTTGAGCATTTTTTCTGCGTTTAGTTGCTGCAATATGAAGTTCTTACCAGTTAATTGTCATTACTAGTCAAATATCGTCAATCATATTTGCTCCGTTATTCCATACAAATAAGAAAGGAAATAATTTTGTGTTGAATTTGTGCTCCGCCCCCCTTGCACGGTACAAAATTTTTTTTATAAACATACACTAAATTGAAAATAAAATGAAGGAAACTAACCTTGCATTGTTATCATTTATTCCATCTTTTTTCATCATGCGAAATTTATTAAGAAAACAATACATCCACAAACTCTGTATATGTAGGGGATGCTGGCTTGCGTAAGCATCCTTACTGTAGTGTGTATCGCTTTTGTCAAATAACAAAAGCGATAACGAGACGAAAATATCACCCGATTGCTTGAAGGCACCTCCCATTCACGCACGATAAGTTACAAGGTGCAAACTGATCAAGTTTGTATTGTATCCAGGTTAATTATACGACGGTACCTCGCAAATGAAAATCATTATTTTAAAATACATTTACTGTGAGTGCAAATGATAATCTTTTCGCTAACATGGGTTACAAAAGTATTATTAAAGAAACTTATTGTTGTCTATACTATTTGCCCTACAAACGTCAATTATGATAACATACGGCAAACAAGTAGAAGCCCGGGTGATGAATAAACTCCGCGAGCAATAAACTCCTTGCTTAAACTTACCGACGGGATATCAAATACAAAGGTTATTTTATTACAAAGCAAACCAACCCCGGAAACTGACTTTGGTATCTTTTAAGTGTGCCGATTTTTTCTTATGAAGTCGGCCGACATAAGGAAGCCACGTTTGGTTCCTTTGGATTCTTTTAAGTGTGCCGATTTTTTTCTAATTTTATAAAGTCGGCCGACATAGGGAAGCCAACATTGATTCCTTTTTACCTGTATTAACGGGAATTTTCAAAATGAATTGAAACAGTGGAACAGTTTGAAAGCGACAGAATCTAATGCGTCGTGCACGCATATCGATATAAGGCTGAACAGTAAATTAGTTTTCAGTAGTTTCATCTAAATGTTCCCTATCCATAGTTTATAGTGTTTTATTGTTTGACAACAAGAACCATCTACATCGTCTTGTGGGGATACATGTACGTCATTTCCGGCTGGCGTCCTCTATAGGTGGGAAATGGTAGCTAAGGGAAAGTAACAGCGTTGTATACTTCTATTTCGAGTAATTAAATTATTATTTCTTCTTGACACTTGAAAATTTTTTGTTCTTTTTGTGCGAGTACTTTTAATCATGTAATGCAAATCTGATGTAAAAAAAAAAATGTTGGAGTATGACCGGTGACTTTTAAGAAAACACCCACTGAGAATAAAACATTTCCCTGCATACTGATGTAATAAGGCATTGTGATGAAATTGTAGCCCTCGCCGTTGCTGAAAGACAAGGAGGAAAATATGGATACAACTTACTTCTGGCCAGTGTAAAGTCTTCACTTCCATTCTCATTCTTAAATGGAGCTTCCAGTTATACTGGATTTTGCTCACGGCTTTTGACAGAACATTACAAATCAAATCACTTTCACAGAAAATGAAATATGCCCGATTTAGTACCTCCAACAATGGCTGTATTGTCAGCCTTGGAGTAGACACTGCTCGAGAGATTGACCACAGAGACGCAAAGAAATGTATTTGACCGAGGGCCACAATAAGCAATGTAATGATAAAGATGTCCACAGTTGACGAGCAGAGACAAGTTCATACAGTACTCCAGTCTGTCATCTCAGGTGAGGATGCTTCTAGGATTAAGCAAGATTTGACAAAAGACGAAGAGATAGCATCCAAAATATCAGATAGGTACATGGGGGAAAAAAGCCAGTTGGGCCAAATTGTAGGAACATTTGGTCTTATACATCGAAGAAATGGAATGTCATTAAGTTTTGACCCCATTCTAAGAAATGTATATCACAAGGAGAATCCAGAGGTACAGCAAGACATGTTAGATTCAACAACAGAATATATAGGAAAATTCATGATTCGCAGATATGCAGCAAGAGAGGGTCTATTGGGTATGACACTTAGTGATTTTCCTAACATTGAATTGATAAACGGACCCAAACATCTCATTAATAGGATAAAAAGATGAAAAGGGTCAACAATCAAAAGGACTAACGGCGCACCAAAAATTACATCATGCAAGAACATGAAAGAGAAAAGTGAGGAGGAAAATAAAGGACAGTGAAGAAGACGACAACGATTGTGGACTTGTGGACTGTCTAAGCTCTTCCATGTATACTTGCCAGTCAATCTTTAAGTCAGACGGAACGGAATCATCTACCAATAAATCAGATGGTGTGAAACGAGCTCTTCTCCAGTTCGTGAAGAAAATATCTGATACACGGGTACCCTATGGCACATTTTATAACCTAGGTTATTATCAATAGGTGGGTCCCTGAGTACCCGGATACCAATTAGCATCTTTACTAAGTTAGGTCGGAGTTTTCCAGATTTATCGTTTATCGTAACGGCATACAAGTTTTCTGCCAGTGCTTATCAAGGAAGCACTAACGTTGTTTTGAAGTTGACAATCCTTGTGATTGAGAATTAAGTACACATACTTTTTCAGTGCCAAGCAGGGATGTGTCTTTTCCTGTCAGTAATTGACCTTAAACCTATAGCTTGTTTTACCACGTGAGAACTCTTCGATTGAGCCGTGACTGTGGTACAGTGGCAAGTAATAGAGGGTGGTTATTTCATCTTGCCGCACAAATGACGTGTTCAGTCGAAACCTATAATAGATTTCACAAATTGTATGATCGAAGAGTTACTTACAAAGCTCATGCTCAGACTTTAAATAAGTATCCGTTTATGACAGTGAGGCCAAAGAAAGGGAGCCAGATGATATCTATGCTAACTACACCACCAAGATTTACTGGACAACGATTGAGGATTTCAGAACTTTATCAGACAATGAGGATGAATTCTTGGACTTTGTACCAGATGACATTAGATAATGATATTTATAAGATACTGTGTGAATAAAAATATGTGGACTGAACTTAAGGTTTGTACACATGTAATGCAATTTCCCTTTGTCGAGTATCCGGGTAACCGGTCGTTAGAATCGACCGGTAACCTATAAAAGTTTTTCTAACATTTTGACAGCTTTACCACTTAGAGAAAACTTGAAGAAACAATTGGTACTCCCCTTTGAACTTTTCGTCTCTCTCTCTCTCTCTCTCTCTCTCTCTCTCTCTCTCTCTCTCTCTCTCTGCTGATTCAAGGTATCATGTAAAGAAGGATGCACAGGCGTAAAGTCTGAATCAGCACAGGTTATCGTCGATAACACAGAAAACACTACATTAGGCATTTATCCGACATAAGTAAGATCTGAGTATATTCCAAATCTGGAGGAATAATTATAGAGGCGGACAAAAGCTTTATTATTTATTCCAAAGTCATTTTCCTTGGTGAGTTTTGCTGAACATTTATTTTTTTCTTTATCACATGGTTTGACACGAAATTTTTGCCTTGTCTCAAAGGTAATGCAACACAAATCAGGGCCGGATCAGGTCAGGGGTTGAGGGGGTGGGTGGGGTGGGTGGGTTCCAAAATGTCAAAAGGGTCTGACTTTCTTTGAAAGTGTACCAAAGCAAAGGTCTATGTTTCTTATTTACTCAAAGTGTGCATAATACCCAATGAATAAAACGACGGCCAAATTTCAAGTGACTCTGTGTGTGTGTGTGTGTGTGTGTGTGTGTGTGTGTGTGTGTGTGTGTGTGTTTAGAGGGGTACTCTGGCGTGGCCCTGCAAACAGTTATATAGAGTAAATGTTACATATACTGGAAGGTGATATTGAAAATCTCATATAATGTATGATCTCATTCCTTGGCTAACATAAACTTCATTTTCACTTCTCATATATATATATATATATATATATATATATATATATATATATATATATATATATATATATATATATTTGTGTGTATGTGTGTGTGTGATGAGTCTAATTAGAGTGTGATTTGGATTTCAATATGTACGATATTTACTGTTTATGTAAATGTTGACAATTTGTTTAATTTACATATCATCAATAGGAAAATAAATATCAAGTTCGTTAATTAGATTTTTTAAATTTTCAGTTCAGTCTGCAATAGATGTTAAACATATTAGGTACAAACCGCTCCGGTGGCCTAGTGGTTAGAGCGTCCGCCTCGGATGCGGGAGGTCGCGGGTTCGAACCCCGGCCGAGTCATACCAAAGACTTTAAAAAATGGTACTAACAGCTGCCTCGCTTGACGCTAAGCATTAGGAGGTTAGTGTTAGGACTGGTCGGCCTGGTGTCAGAATAATGTGACTGGGTGGGACATCATGCTACATGTCTGCGACATGATGCCCCAGTGCTAGACATCACTATAAACTGTCACACTGCAGACATCGTAGCGATATGACTGAAAAATTGTTAAAGCTACGTTAAAAATCTAAATCACACACACACACACACACACACACACACACACACACACACACACACATATTAGGTACAAAAGTGTTCCAGGATAAAAAGAGTAATACGAAAAATGGTGGCATAGCAAATGTTTTCTTTTCATAAGTTCATGTGTTTACCATCTTAGAATTTCTAATGGCATTATGTGATTTATTTTGCTTTTAAAATTTACATTCATTGAAATAAAAACGTGCAGGTACATCATTCTTTGAGGCCGACAAATTACAATGTGGGATGTAACAACATTTAAATGAACTATTGATAACACCATCTAAAATGTTCATATGTGGCTTAAAAAAACCAAAAACATTAAGTAATAAGCCATTATAGTAGACTGAAATTGATATAAAATGACACTCATTATATAGTCACAAACACCTGCATCAATTGCATGTTTGGTGGTTCTGTGAACCAATAACCGGGTGCATACAGTAGTTTACACCACCCTGGAAGAATTCATCAGGCTCACACTGTAATGGGCTTCGGATATTGATAGCAGGGGGGCCATTCAGCTGGGGTGTATACATGTATTACCATGGATAGAAACTATCCAAATTTTTTGTGTCTGTCCTATGAGTAATTAAGCGTAACATCAAAACAAACGATTAAGAATCTCTTAGCAGAATTGTTCTTAAACAACTACTAGACCTCAGCCTGGTGGTGATGTGATCTTCCCCACGCCTATTGGTTTTTAGTTATCGTCATCTAGAAGGTGGCCGACCACGATGTTATTAACCAGGTCGAGTATAAAATAAAATAAAATATGAAATTGGAGATGGAATAGCATAAATCTCAGCAGAGATATAGAATATAATAGCAAGAGCCTCCGTACTTAAAATATAACAGTTTAATCAATTACATTAACAAAATGAAATCGAATATGACATTTGAATGGATCACTTTCTCTTATAAACAGAGTTACAAAATGTATGCACAATTCAATTAGCCGTTCCGTTGTACTGATAGAACCAATTTCATCATACAGTCGAGTGACTGATTGAACTCAAATTACCGGCATGACAGCATCACCTGGTACTTCCGGTCTTTTCAAATCACCGTCGATGATAGGTCGGCGTTTCCTTATTTCTTTCCTTCTCTCTCTCTCTCTCTCTCTCTCTCTCTCTCTCTCTCTCTCTCTCTCTCTCATAACATAAACGATTATTTCTGAACTCAAGGAAAATTTGAAGGATGAATTTAAAACGGATGAATTCAACATATGATTAGAAACTTACATAAATGCACACATTGTGTGTAATTGAGACTAACCTTGCCTTCTCTGATCCCTCGTTCGTCTATCATCGGACACTTCCCTCTGTCCCTTCTCTGGATTCTTGTCTCTCAATTCCAGATGCCCTTGTCCCTTGGGCAATTTATTTAACGAGAGAAATTATTTATTAATTTTCCCTCAGACTTTCACCCTCTGCAAACCCCCCCCCCCCCAAACTTGGACTGACTAATATCGCGAGGGAGATTACTTTAAAAGCCTGAATTCCATCTTAGACCCCACCCCCTTCCCTTTATCTTAGCCAGTCAGATTACTTCTTTAACCGACAAACATTTGTATCACTCTCATCGATGTCTCTAGACGCCAATATTCATAATAATCTGGTAAATATCATTTTATGACACCTGTTTCAAATTGCTCGCGATTTCCTAAATTTTATCCAGTTCGTCTCAACTTCTTGTCATTTACCTCTATTGACCTTGAGTTAAAATTTCACTCTTATCTAGCTCTAGCCGTTATCCGTGCGAGTTCTAATTAAAATTCAGTTCATGCCCCAAACAGAGCAGATTCCAGCCCTCTCAGTCAACAATTTAAGTTGAGTCGCGCCTCTACGTCGCACTTAATGTTTACCTGTCACGCTGACCCCGATAAAATATACAGCGAAATTATCTCTTCAAAACTTTCCACCATTACACAGCCCAATACTCGGTATTAATACGTTTGATCAAAGTATATGACCATTTGAAGTAGCTTAATTAGACTCAAAAAGGACAATTTTCTAACCTGAGTACATTTATTATAGATACGGAAGAAAACATTCTCATATACGTGTGAACTATTTTTTTATAAGGTCAAGCCCATCCATGCAGCGCATAATGCAGTCAAGACTGTGACTAATTCTCATATGGCGTGTTATAAGATTAATACTTATATGGCGTGTTATAAGGCTAATTCTTATATGGCATGTGGTCCCATAATGCAACCCCTATAATTCTTTCATTTTAAAAGCTTTCAAGGCATACTTTTCACCACTTCGCTGTAAAGAAATCTTACAATATTTAATGTGCTAGTTATTTGGTTTTATTTTTGGGGTCGGGTGGGCGTGGGAGTGCTCCTGCTGTGCCCACCCCCAGTCCACTAACAGCCCCTGAAAATATTGAACTAATCATATACATAGAAAGCACATTTTTCGTTTTATTTTTTTTGGGGGTGGGGTTGGGGGTGGGAGTGGGAGTACTCCTGCTGTGCCCACCCCAGTCCCCTAACAGCCCCTGGAAATATTGAACTTAATCATATACATATAAAGCACATTTTTCATTGCTGAATAAGTAACTGTACCACAAGTTGTACCACAACGTGTTTCTTGATTCCAGACGGAAACACTCTAATCATAATCTCCTCAGTTCCGAATATGTGTTTGTGTTTATTGTGTTGTCTATTCTATGGTACCTATTCTTTTTTCTCAAAGGGATCTGCAGTGATGATACTGATCTTATGTTCAGCTCAAAGCCAGCAACAGCGCAAGAGCTTTCGACATAGTCTTGCCATATCCATTTTATGTTCCTGAGAAATAAGTTCATGTGCAGTTTTGTCTCAGTGCATTTCTTATAAAAGCTTGATTCCATGTCAATATAAGTTCTTCCACGAATTTCCATTTTTCTGGTTCTACAAAATAGCTATTATCAATATATCTTTTTCATGATTCATCTTGAACATCTGTATGACTTTATCTTTTATACTACAATTTAATATATATCTGCATTTCTATGTAACATACAGGTCTTTCATTGCGTATGCAACGCTTTCTAAATACTCTGATCAACACAAGTGGTAGACCTCGGATTTCTTGGTATCACATTCATGATTTGCAATCCTTTCATTCATTTCTGCTTCTTCTGCGTTATGTCAGTTTTGGTATTTGCCGCCGTTGATAACTAGTTTTCTTTCTTATCTGCATGTGTGCTGATTCTTCCACCTCGTCGCTTTTTGACCGGTTTACTTCGGGAGACTTATTCCATCATTGAATATAATTCATATCAGTTCCGTTGTTAATAATAATAATAATAATAATAATAATAATAATAAATTTATTCAGTAATTTAGGCCACAGGCCCATATCACAAAATACAATACATATAAATATAATATGCGCTATGGTGTAAAGTAGTTAAATATGGTGTTCATCACGAGTATACAAACATAATTTCCTATAATTGGTGCATTATATTATAAAGATGTTACTACCTCCAAGTATATTATTCACCATTCGTTTGAGTTATCAAAGAATGCTCATGAAAATAAAATTGATATAGTCAGAAAGATTTCTTATAATTAATATATTTCTATGACTCATGAGGGATATCATTTTATTCTACAGACGGATAGAGATAATAAACTTCATAAAAATATTTCTTTCTTAAATGGTCATGAGCTGGACAAATACAAGCAAAATGGAATTCATCTTCTAACAAATAAATATTATTTTTCCGGCATAATTCACAATACCCTAATTTTTTTTTATCTCAATACTGATATGCATATCTGTCTCTATTTTCAGCGTTTGGTTGAGCATCTAACTTTAGCTAGCAACTTCCTAATAAAATATGATAATCCACATTAGAGATATATTTTCAGTTCTTATTCGGTCTTATACATCCTATAATGCACACATTTATGTGAATTATTGATATCTCTTTGACAGTTTTGGAATGTCGAATCCTTAACTCTTTGCAAAAATAGTGAGAAAAATTGGATTTTGTCTACAGTATCTTCATTTAGTACAGACATACCCACAACCGAAGCGAAATAACATGTCTTTAACTTTGCTAGCCCAGGTGACACGGTGTGATTCATCTAATCTCGTCAACATTAAGTAACATTGGTGTGGGTAGCGAGTTGAAGGCATTCTTACAACCATCAACCAGAATTTAATACATCGCAAAAATACGAGGTATCTCCCGCACTCTCCTAACACAATTACATTAAAGCTAGTTTTAGGAACACCTAAATTCTGTTTGCAAAAGTTGTAATACAAAATTTCAATCTCTACTAAATTCATATCCCCAAATTTCTGCCCCATAAAATATGAATATACTGGTACAAAAAATTACACTTCAACTAAATACGACGACAAATTATCATCTACAACTTGCTATAGTAACGCAAAACTTCGAACTGTCCTTATCTATGCCAAGAGAATCGGTCCTCAAAATTACACATTGGAGATCAATCCAGAAGTGGAAACTTCACGGGTCATCATGCTGCATTCGACTGACAGAGTATGACAGTAATTGTTTTTAAACGATAGTTGGTGCAATTTGAGCTTATACAATTTATTTTAGAAGCAGCATTTAGGTTGAATATGACGGGAATGCCTTTGGAAGAGTGCGATTGAATTGGCTCAAAGTTGTACAAAGGAACTAGGCTTCTATTTGGACCAAGTAAAAGTATAAAAAGTTGGTCCTTGACAATTCAGAACTCTATTTTTGTTAGGAGTCAAATACAGAGCTGGAAAAAGAATGTGATGTAATTTTTATTTGATACAATATTAATTACGTATTTACATTCGAGTTCGCACCAAATTCATCCGTCTTTACGGAAATGTATAAATTCAGAAAGAAAAAAGAAACATACCAGTAAAACGGTTGTTAGATTCACCAGTCTATCAGAAGTGAACGAAATTTATATTTTGTTCTTCCTTCTGCGTACGAGTCACCAGTGCACATCAGTATTTTTCTGAAAAGAAATGTGAAGAGGTTCCAACGGAATTGAAAGAATTACTACCATTACTGACCCAAATTAGCAAAAGTATCTGATAGATGTATAGGTAAATCATGTAAACATATTTAATCGTCAAGTGAATAAATGCGTACTCTTAATTGGTTGATAATGCTTATGTAACATGTAATTCCCCAGGAAGACGATTAGCGTTATCTGTGCTGTCTTCCTTCCAAAATCTCACTTCAAATTGTCACCTTGTCCTTCTTTTATTATTTCTGAATTATTTATAATAATGATATTTGATGCAATGCAAGTTGTTCGAATGATATAAATAAATGAATAAATAAATCATCGTCTTTTAAATTGTATCATTCGTCCAGATCATTCTTATTATTTACTAGCATGTACCTTAAGGTCAACTTGAACACGCAATTTTGTACGAGATTTATGACGGTAATGAACTGTGATGCAGTTTAAGATAAATTACCAAATGCAAAATTGTTGCCATTGCTGTGAAGTAATAGTGCAATTCTAGTTTAAAGGTGATAAACAAATAGTGCACAAGATAATGGTAGGTCTGAATGGACTAGGACCCACTTTAAAAAGAGATGAGGTTACTCATTTTTTTAGTAAGAGTTTTAAACGCTATCCGATACTGTGATTCATATGTAAGTCTAGACAATTAATAGAGCAACTGTTGTCCTTAACTGGATTGACTGGTTCGAGATCTTTCCTTTTCATATTAACCCTAGTAGGAGTCTTCAGTTCTACATTTATGAAATGATACAAAAATTAATATTTCGACCAACTCAGATCCTTTTGACCACTTGCAAATTATTTTTTTCTACAATCAAAGCCATCCGGATAACTGGCAACTCGTAAAATGAACGTTTTTATTATCTTCATAAACTGCTACACTTAAGGACCAGTTTGAAATACCCGTTTTAGACACGTTACAATTGTATCAGTTTCTACTAATTTAACCTCCGCTTACTAATCCGAATTATTATTACTCTATTTGAAAGACAATTTAGCCTTATAGTGAAAAAGCTGACTAGGCTATAACATAATTAATACATAATGAGTTCATTTTATTTATTATATATGTTAACTTGTAGCATTACTGGCCCATCGTGTTAGACGAAATCAGCTTTTAATTCTTCAGTTGTTCTTCGTAGGAGATTTGCCATTTTTGCGTGTAGGACGCCATAAATTTTATATTTTCCATCACTTTTGGCTAACGCTATTTTAGTGCTGTTGGTTCTATTGAACTTAATCCAATCGTCGTGTGTGTGTGTGTGTGTGTGTGTGTGTGTGTGTGTGAGAGAGAGAGAGAGAGAGAGAGAGAGAGAGAGAGCGTGTATACCAGTATTGAAAGTGAAGTACATATTCAGTCCCAGATTAACGAATAAGTGGTTTTACAAAATAACAATCATGATTCAGAGAATGAGTAACTGTTATCCACTAATTTATCATAATCATAAAATTGATCATAAATTAAAGTGTGCAACGCGCTGTGAAGGGTGCATGACGAAGGAAGTTAAAAATTTCCAATGACACGCTCTATCCTTGATCAGTTTGTTGACCGGGTTAGGGGCAGACGTGTCCACTAGAAAACCGATATTTCCTGTTTACCGGGGAAGGTGGACAGGGTATAGGGCCCGTGGACACACATTACTACAGATTATCCAGTGGCATTGAACCGAGAGGGGAAGGAGCGGGACCTCAACCGCTAGTCCGACCGTGGACAGGATTTGTGAAATGTGATTCAACATTTTTGATCGTCGGCCTCCGCTCAGTAACTAAATTAAACAAATAAAATCCGTAATAATGTATGTATATGTATCATATGTAAATTAACTTTTCTATTTTTGTTTTGTTATATTTTTTTTTATCTGTAGCCGACATTTACAAGCCTTCTAGCGAGAAAGTGAGTCATGTATGTTTTAGTGTCAGTTATGTGTGACAAGGAATCGATTTACCACTTATAAAAATTTTGACTTCTTATACGCAATATATATTTTAATTAATACCCATCTTCATAAATACAGTGTACAAATATTTCTCAAATACAGAAATATAGAACAAATCTAATGACTGTAGACTTGCATTGAATAAAAAAGAATCCAATAATTATCAGCAGCAAGATGTGTCCAAATGACGTCAATGGAAAAGAAAAAGAATTATTTCAGTGTTTATTAGCGTGTTATCCCTGTGATAGATAGCTTTGGGCCCAAATCTAGATTATCTCCTTAAAATCAAGTCTGAAAATTAGTGAAATAGCTTAGAATTGAATGGCTGTTTATATGGTGAGAACAAGTTTGAACGCGACCTTATATTTGATTTTCTCTTGCTATAATGATCGCTTTGTACATTACTGGTTAATATTTACGATAACTATGTTGATATTGTTTGATCGTACACATCGTACATTTACCATTTAGATGTGTGAGTATGTACGTATGTGTGTGAGAGAGAAAAATCTAATGATTACTTCGTTCATATTTTGCATCGAGATATACTCAAAGAGTCTGATAGAATGAGAAAGTGTATAATGAGTTTAAGCCATCTTTAACTTCACAGTGTTAATAGACTCAAGATTATTAGAATTAAATCAGACTGGTAAACTAAATATTATAAAGAAGCACAGTGGCGGAACATTTACCTTATCTCAGACACTCTTTCAATGTTGTACTCCTGACTGTAATTGACCAGAAGGCCATAACTCAAAAGTGAATACCGAAAACAGGAAGAAAAAAGACCGTACTGGATTACATTTTCCTAGCTCAATAGTGAACACCGAAAACAGGAAGAAAAAAGACCGTACTGGATTACATTTTCCTAACTCAAAATTGAACACCGAAAGCAGGAACAAAAAAAGACCGTACTGGATTACATATTCCTACCAATAATTCAATTTAAATCTCTCAGCTCAAATTCCATTTTTCTGCAAAAAAAATTTCAATGTAAATAATTCGTACATTTTTATTTTATTTTTAATTAATACTTTAGAGCAAAACGTACAAGTCTAAAGTAATTGCCAATGCGATAAAATACTATATCCGGGTTAAATTTGCAAGTATCATATTTGTCGACAACCCTTCAGATGGTTCACAGTTTCTTTGTTGATCTACTTGCTTTCGTTACTAGTAAGATGCCTTTGTTTTAATCACTTTCTGCCTTGCAAGCGTTTATTTAAGATGCAGCGCCGTACAGCTTTCTTTCTTTCATTACTTTTAGTTTTGTTTCGTTTTTGTAAATATCCGCAGCCAAACATCATGCAGATTTTGTCAAAATGCTTATGCGTTTTGCATTGTTTAGTTTGTGTAATCGTCCATTGCAACTTCATGTCCTTGAGAAAGAAATCGGTAGATTTAGAAAACGCTGTGTTTGTCATCTTGAAAGCTCGAAAGCCAGATTAATCTTTTTTCTGCTTTACATGTTATAGCCGTTCGTGCGTTTATGCACAAAACTCTTAACTTTATTCAATATTTCTCTCTTCAAGGACTCCATGTAATCAATTTGATTTCAACCATCTTATTGAACAGTTACCAACACCTTTTGTTTTACTTGGCGACGTTAGCCGGCAGCATATATTTTGCTGTAAAACAAATCTTTGTCCTCGTAACCATAAATTCTGCCACATAATCCCACTCATCATTTGATCTGATCCATCCCTTTTACTTGACTTGTGGATCACCAATGTGGCAGTGACTACTTTTCAGTATTCTTAACAAGTAATATTCTCAAACCTCATGGACTAGGGCAGAGATGGAAACTGAACAGCTCATATTGGGAAATGTTCAGTCCATTTGCGAATCAAATTTGAAATCTGATGGTTTTGACAACGTAGTGGATTGGACACCTATATTTAGAGACATGTTGCTTTACTGCCAGTTTATGAATTGACATTCATTCCAATACAATGATAGTGTAACATCAGAGCCCCAAGAACGAATAAACCCATACCTATGACACCGGATCAAGACTGGTCAAATTGAAGAAAAAATGATAGCTGTATATTGAAATATTGAAGAAATAATAAAGTTCTTAACATATTTCACATATTTATGCAACTTGACATCTCATTTTACATTATTTCAAAGAAAAATAATCAATAATTGTGATGCATATAGATGTAGTAGCGTTTTACGTAACCTCAATATAATAGTGGCCGCATGGTGCCAATTAAAGGCAAATTTAAAAAATGTAAAATAGAAGACTTGCATAAAAACGTTAGGAAGATAATCCCTTCCAAGTAGTGTAATCATGCAGTACAAGATGTAATATAACCAAAATTCTGTAAAACTTATAGAGAATAATGATAACAAATGCAAAACCATTAAAATATATGGTCAAATTTTGTCATTCAAACCCCGTGCTTCAAAAAGTCCAAGATTTTCCCAGGAGGTAAATTATCATACAATTTTTTCATTGAGTTCACAGCAAAATTCTTCTGTTTCACAAGATGGAAATCAACTCACTCAGCAAGAATGTGTTCCAATATCATCTGACACTGACAGAGTATACTCTCTGGTCGAAGTTTACCGTTCATGCGTTATGCATAAGTCAGGTATGTTATGTGTGTCCAATACGCGATTATCACGCACAATACTATTTCGTCTATGCGATTTCTTCTGTACGAGGGATGGCACTCTTTAATAGCGGGCTTTATGTGCTGAAGTTTATTTGTGGAATTTTCATTCCGCATATGTTGCCATGTTCGAAGTACACACTGATTGATATAATATTTCCTGTCAAAATGCAGAATCTTCAGAATTGGGTGATATATGACATCTTTAGCTGTTGTATTATACCCAAGTGAATATTATGCACCAAACTGCCCAAAATTCCACATTTTATCAGCAAATCCTGTTTCTGTAATTTTTGGGGATAGTAACGGCTTGTCAGATTTAAGGTTTTACACGGCTTTCACTTGAGTATGGTTGTAATGTCTGCAGTAATAATATAATCTTTATCAGGTAAGCAGCTCGAAGTGGTGCTATGGAATGTTATTATGGCAGCTCCATTTTTGTCGCCATGTTTGAAGCCGTCTGTATAAAGGGACGAATGGTTGCGGAATAAGGCTCTCATTTCACTGAATTTGCTCTCAAAAAGAGGATTTGTTGACGATTTTCTTTTAATTGGTAAAGATCAAATTATACTCGGGGGTAACCAAGGTGTTTAGTTTGGAACATAACATTTTTGTGTTATTTATAATATTATTTGTTATGTTTCTAAGTGAGGACAAATTAGTATGACAAATGGAGGAACGAAACATCGTTTCTGAACGTATATGGTTCGTATTTGGTCCTACAGATAATGGTTTAGTTGCATTAGAATAGTGTTTGCTAGTTAACTGAAACTACAGTTACGTTCGCCTGAGTCAAACCGATGGTTCTTTTGCTTGAATATATAGGCTTTTGAATGAGTTCTAAATGCAGCCAGATGGCGTCCAAGTCCCTTATTGCATATTGAATCAAGCTTCTAGACATAAGATTTACATGCTGATCCGTACACAGTCGAGTCAAAGTCAAGTTTTAAATCTTCCTAATAGCATGTATAAACGAGCAAGACCTTCCGATCTGCTCCCCAAGCTGTTTTTATCTTAACTCTTATTAAAATCCAGGATTTGTGACATTTATCCCTGACGTATCTAAGATGTGGAAGAAAGGTTAGTTTTCGGTCGAAAGAAAGCCCATACAATTTGGTATGCCCCACAGCAGGAATGAGACAACTGTCAAGATATAACGTTGGGTCGTCATGAATTCGATGTAATCGGCAAAAGTACATAAACGAGTTTTAAGATTTCTAAAATTTGAACCCATCTTCTTCTTCCTATTACCGAACTCTGTTTAAGCTTATCTGTAATTGACGGCCAGTATGCATACTTTTTCATATATAGCAGATCAAAAGGTCATCGGCATATAATTAGTGGTCGTTTCCTGAAATAAGGCATTTCACAATGCTGTTAATTTTGATGCTGAATAGTGTGACTGCAAATGTGCTGCCCTGTGTATAACATTCAGAAAGGGTCCTGCGTACATTGCCTCTGAAATTTCCATCTTATAAGATTGGAGATAAAGTTAGGTGACCATACCTTTAGACCCAAGATGAATAAGTCATACAGTATGCCTAACTTTCATGTGATCTCATAAACTTTCTCCAAGTCGAATAAGATAGCATTTATATGTTCTGTACTTTTTTAATGAAAGCTTCTCTGATAAATGATTCAAGTACCACAGAACGGTCTGTTGTGCTTATCTGACGCGTGAATGCACAATGAACGTCTCATAGCAGTTCTTTGGAATCGAGATACCATAAAAGTCTATCATTTATCATCCGTTCCATGGTATTGACAATACACCTTGTTAATTATATAGGCCGAAAGTTGGATGGATCGGCATGGTCCTTTCCACGTTTAGGTATTGGTGACAACAGTTGTTTCTAACCAAGACTGCAGGAAACCGCTAGTTTTCCTGTTTTTTAAGGTTTCTCAGTATGCTGAGAAATGCATCGAGTATGTGTTTCAAAAGTTGATAGTGGATATCATCAGGTCTTTCTGGAGAGTTATTGGACCGATCAAGCGAATTTTATAGTCCTCTGAAAGTGAAAGGTTTATTTTAATCTTCAGCATCAGCAGGTCTGAAACTTAGAGTAACCATGTCTTTCTGTTTTGTTTACACCGTGTAAGTTTTCAGAAAAATTCTCTTGCGAGGTATTATATTGGAGAATGTTTCAGATGATGTCTGGTGCGTTAGACACCATTTCATTAAATTTCGTTTATGTGTTTGAAGAAACTGCTTTTATATTTTGCGAGTGATTTTCATACTATATTCTATGATGATGATGATATGGAGGAGTTAGAGCTCAGCCTGGAGACGTAGACTCTCCATGTTTTCCTTTTGCTCTGTGTAATAGTTCTACGAGATTTAGATTCGTATATACGGTATTTATTCAGATTATCGGTTCAAGTATTGGCATTGAAATGTTGAAGGATTCGTTTCTTTTCCCTGTTGGTGTCTTTTCGTGTGTCGTCACACCAATAATTTTTGATACGCTTCAGAATCGCAGACGTTTTTGGCATTGAATACCCAGTAGTGATTATGATGGAACATGATGCGAATCCTTCTTGTCAGCGTTTTGTTCATAAGTTTCATTATTAGCTCTCCATTTATAGCTATTTTATCCTCATCGCAGACGACGGAACATCATATAAATACAAAACCGTCTGCCAAAATTTAGTACTGCCCAGACCCCTGAGAATATTAAATAAATTTCGTGCTAAAAGGGTTTGCTTTACCTTCAAGTGAACAAGAACAAAAACAATAAAACAATAGCTAGTGCTACTACTACCACTAACATTATAGTTACCACTACAACAACGACTATTCTCAACATCAAAACTACTTCTCCTTATCCTCCTTTTTCCTCTAATAATACTACTTATTCTCATCTTCCTCCTTTCCCACTTACTAATACTACAACTACTACTGCAGCTAAAAAGATGACTTATTCTCCTTTTTACCTATTTCAAATACTATTTTGAGTGCTCTTATTTGTCTCATCTTCTTTCTCTCTGTTTTCTCTTTTTCTATTTATGGTGCAATTTTTTCAGGTAAATCTTGTTACTTCATCTGTCATTCGCAGATCTATTACTAATAATAAAAAAGCAACAATGTAACAAAGAGTAACAACAAAACAACAGCAAAGCAACAAAGAGTAACAACAAAGCAACATAATAATACTGATTTAATCGTCTGTAATGTGATGTATTAATAACTAGCTAAAACGAAAGAAAAGCACTATTGAACTTTGCTGAATATGTTGTATTAAATATAGTAAAAATTATAAACCTTATATTTTAGATGGTTTCGTGAATGATTAAAAGAAACTAGGAAACAATGTGCAGCCTGCGTCTCTAATATTTGTATGCAGTTTACTTTTTTCAAAGTAGTCTGTTTGTAGTACACATTCTTATGTGTTACTAGTCATGATTTAGACACATGACGTCGCCATATTCAGGCAAATGCCAATTTATACGTTAAACATGTGCTAGAGTCAGTGCCACAATGTCAGGAAGAAGTTGCAGATTTAAATCAAAACATGATTGGCGGCTATCACGAAAAGGAATGACATCAAGTTAGTTAGCTTGGAACCAGAATAAGTCTATGGAATTAAATATATTGGTATTATTAAGCTCACTCTCATATGGGTTTTTAGATTTCCATTCACATGAAACAACACTTCCTGACTGAATTTGTTTATAATACAATCATGTTAATATAGATAGTTTGAATTACTAATCGAAACGCTCCAATCAATACAATAACAAGCTCAATAGTATTTACTCAGACAAGTGGTGCAATTTTATAACTATCTTTGTTTAGTTTTAATACTTAGTAAAATAAAGTGCACTAGATACCGGAATGGAAGAGACGGTGGTGGCTTGAACAAATGATACAATATCCAGAAGGTAAAGAGTTAGTACAGTAATAAAGCTAGCAATCATTCCACTAGAAACTATTAGCGTTTGGTTAATATAAATGGCGGTGTCTTGTGGTCTTTTCGTTTAGCAATGGCCGATAACCAGTGCCAAGCAATATCCATATCACTTAATACAAATCTATGTCAAATAAAGAGATCATCTCGATGAGTAGGCGGAATCTTTCCAGACATCGATTTGCTGCCTACCATTGTTTTGCTGCTAGTGTGGTATCCTGACTTTTGTTTCTCATGCACCTTATTCATCAAATGGCGCATACTTATGAGATGTATGAACTATTATCAATGAAAAAGGGTCTATGAAAACTCTCTCTCTCGTAGCAAGACTAAATAAGAATTCAAATACCATTTTTTAAATTAAAAATATCAAGAATCAATATTTAACATCTCTGCATTCCGCTATCCATCCTCAACTACTACCCTCCATTGTTCCAACTGAATGTTATAGTCCAGTCATCCAACGTGCGTCATATAAAACTCGACGAACAAAACAAATACAATTTCAAAGAAGGGTAATTTATGTTAATGAATTTATTTTAAAATAAACTAATAGATAAATTATACAATGGTATGCATAAGTACAAAAAGGACTTTTGTGTCAAAATTAACTCTGCTGCTTTTGTCGAGACGATTCGCAAAATATGTAAATTACGAAACAATATCTTTGAACAATATTAATGCTAAATATATTTCTATTTTAAATGCTACATTCACATACTCCTTCATATTACAGCGCCTAATGTGCATTTAAATGGTGCAGTTTTATTCGCGAGAGTAGAAGAGTTTTGATTTGCTTCTCGTTATCTTTCCATGATCAATTTATTATCCACGGAGCCCTGAAGTTTCCCCGAGGGAGAAAAAGCTGTAGTAATGGCGGGAATTCACATTGAATCATGAATACCACATTTATGACAGTTTATGAACGTTATGAATTTAGATTAAAACCACGTATTTTGCTTACGATACTGATATCAAAGCAAGGAGTTGTGAACATTGTGTTAAGAGAGGTGCTGTGCGCATTTGTTAGGCATGTGTTTAGTCAAACAACATTCATTACTAAGTTTACTAAAGGGCTTGCTTACCGACTACATACAAGTATGTAAACTAGGTTTAAACTGATACCATTAATGTCTGCAGACTTAAGGGTAATTCATCAAATGATGCAGAAATAGTTTTAAACACAAATTATCATATAGTATATAATTATCGAGTTGCAAAAGTTTTTTTCCTATGCCGATCACTTCTATTTGTAAATTAAGGAATTGCAGACTACATGCAAGAACTAATGACCTCCAAAACTGAAGAGTTTGACAAAAGGAAGTGCTCCACTAAGTTGATCAATTTATGTTTAAGACACACGCACATAACACATTTAATGAAGAATTTTACTAAGTACAAATGCAATCAAAACGTATAGTAGACTGAATTTAGAATATCATTTCAAGAAAAAGTAACGGAGTCACTTGTGTAGAATTATTTTGTTAGACTTTTAATAAACATATTTGTTGGTCATTCTGGTTGGTGCAGGAGATACTATACAAAGCTGTATAGTAGATCTCCAGATAGCAAAGGTCGTGATAGTGCAGAGTAGTGTATATATATATATATATATATATATATATATATATATATATATATATATGTGTGTGTGTGTGTGTGTGTGTGTGTGTGTGACTCCAAAACGGGACATAACTTTTGAAAAGGGCAACTTAATAGTCTTGATGTACGTTGAATGGATATGAATAATTGTTGCACAAGTATGTATTTCTATGCAATTATGTGGATAACAGGACGGTATACGGATATAGGAATAGCAATTTGATAGCAGATGTAACATTAAATGAAACATAACTATAATGGATTTATTATTTTAAAAAAAATGTCTTCCCGTTAATTGCCTTAAGCAATTAGTTTGTAATTTGGTTTAGATATATATGTAAACGACTTTTTGGCCACACAATTTCACTTCATCTACGAATGAAATGAAATGTTTTCGCTCTAACAGATGAGTAATTTTTATGATCACATATATTTAATCTTTTAATTAACATAGACTCAGATTGATTATTTTGAAACATGTATATTATTTGTTTTTATGCCCACAAATGGGGGTCCCGGGTGGCCGAGTTACCAAAGCGCTCGCCTTTACAGATCACTGATATCTCAACTCTGTCTTCGTGGGTTCGAGTCTCATGCTCGGACAACATGGGAATGTCAGAAAGCTTGCCAGTCAGTACCTTCTTGTGACTCGTTGGTTCTTACCGGGGTTTTCAGAGGTTCTTTCTCAACCAGATACACTGGCCACCATGTATAACTAATCAAGTGCTAAAATGGCTTTGAGCCCACAACGTCAGCAAGTCCACAAATGTTTTCAAGTTTTTAAATACCACTCGGATGAACTCCAGTTATGTTGCTCTAGTGGGAAAATAATACTGTAATAGATCATTGTTTCATTAATGTGTCATATTTTGGGCATAATGCCAAAAAGTTACTAGGTTATTTCCTGCTAATATTGTAAGCAAAATATTAACAAGTTAATTCATGACATCTTTTAAATGGAGACTTTAAATAGAATATGAAATGTACTTGCTTTCATAAAATTTCGCAAAAATGTTTGTATTTCACGTCAACGAGGTCGGAACGGTTATTCGACTTGGAACTTCTGTGCCTTTTCTCTAGTATTGTTCTCTTAATTAAACTTGAGGTATGCAAAAGCTGTATATGTTCTGTATCACCTGTGATGGCTTGAAGTTGGATATACACAATGAACATTAGATAACTAGTTGCATAACAAACACTAAAAATAATTTAAGGCTTCTATCTGGTATATTCGATTATTTCCTATTGTTTATTACCTTCATCAGCTTCACCCGAAGTAGAAACAAAGCTCGTCTAAAATGGAATTAATTTTGGCTTGGAAATAGCAGATTTGTGCCTGTAAATGTTATTAGTTCTCTCCTAGAAGGCCCATTATTTCCTTTTACTTTGCACGGGAAGGGTAAAGAAAACCATAACATCTTGCTTTCTGAGACAACTTGGTTAATATTCACTGCAAAGAAAAGCAAAGACACTGACTATTGTGCATCCAACTTACGCAAGATCGTGATTTTACGGATGTCTGCGCGTATGAAATGAATACGTGTGTGTAATACAAATATCGTCGTTGGTGGTCGATCATTTTCTAATGATAATTTATTTATGTGCTTACATAAATTGTATTATTCTTTAATTCGTCTGACTGAGAAGCTCTTGAATCTAAATCATATGTTGTGAAGATTATTTTGAGCTTTATAGTACGATTATATTGATAATATTCTATGGTTTACATTATTCATTTGTCTGCATATATAGTACGATTACGTGGTTAATATTATATGGTTTACACGAGTTATTTGTCTGAATAAATAATATAATAATATTATAATTATTCCATTAAATCTAACATGCGACAACGAAAACACTTTTAATATCCACATATTTTGAAACATAAAAATGTTATCCCCATTTATACACTCGCTGGAACATTCTTTCGAACTAGATACGAAAATGAATTGTCCTTGACACTACGAGACAGGAGGAATGATGACTTTAATGCCGAAAAGTTTAACGTTCCACCCTTCCAAAAAGCGCTTTACATGTAGTTGTGTTAGAATTCGTCTTTGCTTAACATTATTGAGCTTTTTTACAAAATATATGGAAACTTGGGTTCAAAAAAAAAAAAAAAAAAAAAAAAAAAAAAACTAACACACACAGCCCAATAAATGTGTTTGACACACACAGCCCAATAAATGTATTTAACACCAACAGCCCAGTAAATGTATTAAACACACACAGCCCAAAAAATGTATTTAACACACACAGCTCTATAAATGTATTTAACATATTAATATATCCCTCGGTTACCACAGCATTTAGTTTGATTCAATGGCAAAGCAACCGCCCAAGCCTCGCCCCCATACTTAGACCAACACAATTGCGGGGAAAGGGATGGGATTTGTTCAATATTCCCATTAAACAACCTTGTTATTGGAGTGGGCCCCAGAATACAGTTTTGCGGAGTGGTCACTGGTAGCGATTATCCGATGATACAATCAAATCTTAACCTTTCATCGGCAATGTGGATTTGTACAGTCCATAAAATTGGGGCGCTCTAAACTCTTCAAAAGACAACTTGAAAAATACCCCTTTATCGCGTTCTTGCTTTTCCTTTCTATTACCTCCTAATTCATACAGATTGTGATGTATATGTACGCTAATAGCACCATGCCATTAAGATTGCAGCTTCTATATGAATTTAGGACACACATCAGTGGTAATAAACTCTAAGAATTTGTATGCGTTTCTTCATGTTTCATTCTTAAATATGACAATCAAATTAAGCATAATTTGTGTTGCTGCATGACATTCATGTCTATTTCTCTTTTCTCTTTCTCTCATTCTCAATTGTAGCCCTCACTTTTTCCTTCTTTAAGGAGAATTCGTTCTTCTCAAGAAGGCCAGTAGGATTCATTTTCCTATTACTGTCTTGGATTGGTTTTAAGTTTTGCCTGGAGACTTAAATTTTAAAACCTTGCAGTTCTTACGATGATTATGATTCCTTCGTCTCACTCAAATAGATACTTTTGTTTGATTTCTTCTGTGGGGCCCAGGGTGGCCGAGTGGTCTAAAGCCACTAGTCTTTACAAACCACTGCCATTTAACCTCTTTTCGCGTGGGTTCGAGTCTCAGGTCCTGCCAATGTGGGTATTGAGGAAGCTTGACTTAGGTCGGTGGTTTTACCGAGTCTTTTTTTTTTTGGGGGGGGGGGGTCTTCCTCTACCAATTACAATGGCCGCCTATCGTGTGTTGAAAAATAGAACCAAACCCACAACAACAGCATTTGTCATGTTCCCTTTCCCTCCTTGATACGAGTCCCGTTGTACTAATACTTAAATTCTATACATTTCTCCTTAACTTGAAATTGATAATATATTTTATGTGCAATATTGATAAAATCGATTATTTTGTTAGAAGGGTGATTGTAGGATAGTTTCAAATGACTATATACTCTCTTGATGTTAACATGACACAAGTGTTTAATTCTTTGAGAGAAACGATATTTGTTATGCTTGAGGAAAGCCTGATTTGTCTGCAGATAATAAACCAAATTCTTGCAAAATGATTATTTATAGATATACCATATATTTTGAACAATTGCCTTGGAATTAGTCTCTACCCCATGATCAGCCAATGACCGGGACAATCATACAGATGGAAGATTGAAAAAAAAAACTTCTATAACTAGCTTTGTCAGCTAATTTTCCAAAATGCTCTACAACGTTAACCGGTTTACTCAAGAGAGAACGACTAAAACTGGTTTACTCAAGAGAGAACAATGTTGACCTATTTACTCAAGAGAGATCAACTCTAACGGGTTTGCTCAAGAGTGAACAACTTTAATCGGTTTACTCAAGAGAGAGCAACGTTAACAACGATATCGTTTCCAACACTGAATTTCGTAGTAAGGAGCAGCTGAGATCGGACACTTAGGTAACACTTAGGTAAAATACGACAAAATGCTTGGAGAATGTGTTACGATGGCATGCGAATCTAATCTATGATATCTACGTTTGTGGGATATTTGCAGAAAGTCACATAACTAGTAGCAGAAAATGTTTTCACCACTTATGCTTGTATATAAGTCCATGGAGCTGGGAAATTTTAGTCAGCCTAATTTGTTATGTTCTTGTTGTAAATATTATTTTATAGGAAACTTTTGTTTTCATTATTCGTGGAATTGTGAAATGCTCATTGGATTCAAATATTTTTCTAGAAAAACTGTGAATTATTTAAAGGAGTTCTGGGCATGAGGATTGGTGGCAGACAAGTACATTTAAGAATCTGAAATTCATTGGACATTCGATTCTTTTGGAGTTTAATATAATAGAACTTTTTATGATATTTGGATTTAATTCATAATACTGTAAGTTCCTCTTACATTATGCTTTTTTAACTTTGATAATTAAATTATTTGTTAAGATTTACAAAACATATTGGTTTTGTTTCTTTCTGTTAATTATTTACCATATATATATATATATATATATATATATATATATATATATATATATATATATATATATATATATATATATATATATATATATATATATATACCATATAGTCGTAACAATGCTCAATTCGGGCTTCTCCATTGTATCCATGCAAAATTAGCGTGGTATTTAAGAAAACATACATTATTAAATAAATTGATTATATCAGTTATTTTCAGCTTGCATGGATTTACATTGCAAGTAAAAATCTTTGTTAAAAACTATTTTTATAGCCTTATGTTGCCATCATTTAACTTCTGTAAACGAACGCATGTTTGCGAGTTGCATTATGGAATTGAATGGGATACCTGTCTACAGTGATGCAGTCGAGTAATTTAAACAGAACACAGATATTTTGTGAATGAAATAGTTGAGTTAAAATTGCTGTCATTCAGTCTAGTGTTTTATGAGTCTGCTAACTATATGGAAAGGAAAACTCTTTTCTCTACTTAGAATTATTATACGAAATTTGTCGTATACTTTTGTTACGTATGCAAATACAAATTTTGAAACATTTTTCTATTCTTAATAAACTATATAGAAAAACACTAATAAACACTCCAGGACACAGATGAAAATCCAGCTTAATAAATGTTCAATTACAGTGGTAACTAGCGAGATTTTAGTACAGTTTTGGGACTTGTATTGTTCATTATATCTTCTTGAATGATAGGGCCTATTTGACGTAATGCGTTTTTATGACGTTGGTTACACTTAAACGTTAAAATAGTTGTTGCTTGAGTACAGCTTCTTTTGTCGGTAGGAGGGAGTATTGGGTTGGTGGAAACCTTTCTTTCTGGTGGTTTTTGTTTTTGTTTTATATCACCTTTTGAGGAATTTGGTATATAATATACCCAGTAACTAATCATATAAGAGTAACAATAATACGCGGACGTCTATATGGAGAGGTTTGATTGTAATCTTCAAGATTAAACGCTGTATACGTTAAACAGCAAGCATGTGCCCACAACAAACCGTGTATTATCTCAGTATAAAATCAGGTATCTCGAACAGTAATCAAACATGTTTGGGTGTAATGTTGAATTTAGTAGCTTTTTCACAACCACTGAAGAAGCCAATCGACTATTGAGAACGGGCGTCGCTCTCATCTGTGTGTACATCGGAAGTAAGTCTGTTGGATATTCAACATTGAAGACTTTCGTGAAAGGATGATCTGTTTAGTGCATCTTGACTGTCCATAACATTAAAGTTGTGTGAAATATACAGGACAAAATCTATCAGTTTTAAGCTTCCTTGGTTTGATAATACATATTTAGGCATCATCATTTTTGAATGTGTGTAACACAACTGTTGTCCACATGGAACAACATAAAACCAGTCCCATGATAGAGGGACCTCAGGTGGCTGCCAACCATACCTTGTCCAATTCGGACCACCTCTGCTATTTCTGCGAAACAAAAAGAAGCCTTAAATATATCTGTGCATAGCAGTTTGCAGAAATAAGCATGCATTTGCCGGTAATTTCTTCTCAAAATATGAAACTGTAATCTATTTTAAACACTGCGGATATTTATACGATCGGATTGGCCGTAGGATTGATGCATTTCAACTTCTCGGTCAATATTTGTTTCGTGAATTAGCCGAGGTGGTTCGAATGGTAGCTAATGACATTTATCCTCAAACATTCGAAGTATAATTCACAGGAACGAAAGAGAAGCTGCGAGTGGCCTTGTGAATGTGCTGTTAATCTCCGGAGTAACCGGTGTGATAAGTGCTTTAAAGTGCTTCCTCGTGAAATAGTGGGCAAATATGTTAAAACTAATGATGCGGTGGAATGTCCAAAGATACAATAAAAACCAAGTCTGATGATTTTTATACTGAACAACAAAAGGACTATATAAAAAAATTCCAATTGATAGCAGAATCTTGATTCTATTCCGACACTCCGTACAGCTAATCTTACCCGATGATAAATGAAAGGGGTAATATATATTACTAAAGAAAACGCGTTCTTATTTGAAAGGTTTAGCAAACAGCAAAGTCAATAAAATATTCTAACGATTTTATTGCAAACCCTTCTGTTAATGAATATCATTTCAATGTGGTTCTTTGTACCGTGAGGTGTCTAGCATTCCATATTGCTGGTGGGAGGTAGACGATTTTCATCCTGTCAGTTATTTCTGTCATTGGTGATAATTAGGCTCATGGCAAAGTCGCAAATCCTGCATTACAGCTGCTAAGGAGTAGGATGCAAAATATACAATGTCAACGCATGATTTAGAACAATATTTCACACGGTAGATATCAAAGTACTCCGGCTATACATTCTTCCAACGTTCCTGACATAAGAAATCGCTTGAGGAAATGATAGCTAAGTAGAGTTGGCAAATTGACTTAAATATTCATAGATATATACAGACGGATAGGCATGCATACATATACACATACATAATTAAGGTTTAGGAGATAAACCAACTTTTAAATAAAAACAGTTTATGATATATCTATCTATTTCTATATGCATCGTAATGTTCACATTGATTTAATTGTAGCATTTGTTGTCTGACACAACGAACTCATTTAGACACTTAAAGAGTCCATGACGATTCAGAGAGACAGAGTACATTATTAAATTGTATATTGAGAGTGAATACATCATAAGCTTACTACAAACTGACTGAGACGAGGTAAATATATCATAGAAGAAGCTTGTAGCAAAACCAAATATTTAAATCTAAAATTGTTTCCAATCAGCGTTGCAACTATTTCCTAATCTGAAATGACAATAAGATCTCGCTGTGATGGAATCATTACATAATGAATTCCTTCCTGTTCGTTGTTAAACACGACCCCTCCCCACCCACGTCCCAATATAGTGGTTAATTTCAAACGCCTTTGCACACAAGAATTTATTAGCCTCTCGTGGACTAAAGTAGCCAGATAGAAGGCATATCAACGATATTCACTTAAGTAAACATCTCTTAATGACAAGCCGCATGGCATGCGTTGTTTCTCTGGAATGCACAGTGATTTGTTTGCAGGAAACAAAAAAAGTGTCAAACTGAAGACCGTTGTGGACAATCTTTCAATCATCTGTCATAATCGATGGCATGTTGTTAGCTACAATGTTCCTTTTATAACGTTTTCAACGATAACGACTCGTATTTCTTAACAGATCTTTTGTGTGTATTCGTACTTATTAATTTCCTCGGAAGACAAGCATCCTGGTTAAATTGAAAGAACAAACAAGAGGAGTAAAAGTGAAATAGAGGATCAGTATGACATGTAGAATATATTTGTTGTTGTTGTTCTTTTTTTTCCCTTGTGACTGGTCTATATTATTATATATTCTAATAATGGCAGAAAAGTTTCAAAATGTTAAGCGAAATACAATTTTACAAAGCTTCTTTGAGTTCAAACACAACATTGTTCAATCCTTTTGGGGAGTATTCATTAAGATGTTGTAATCAAAAGAACAGAATGAAACATAGAGGATGATCCCTCAAGAATACGAAAACGTGTTATTTGTGTACCTCAATGTAGGCCGGAAGCATTTCATTCTTGACACAAGATGCTACTAATGAATCCAGGAACCGCAGTGTCTTAATGGGTAGCTCGCCTAACGACCGACCGAAAGGTTGAGAGTTCGAATACTATAGTCCAATCATCCCAGATCCTCTACCCTAATGCGTCATGGCACATTACTTCAATTGGGTCAGCATTAGGTAACAATTCGTGTTCCTGTACCATAAAGCACCAAATTAATGCAATATATGAGACGAGTGAAGCTAGAATACTGGGATAATTTACTCTCTGTGACAACTCTGGAGTGTATACAACTGCTCAGATACTGAAATCGAAACTGACCTTTTGCCAGACGTGACGAGCTGATGTATGAACATCCAGGAATTTAAAACAGCCAATTCGCGTGATATTAATAGTTCACTATTTGCTCTAGCCCTCTCCCCCACATTGTTGCAGAAGAAAATCTTTCCTAATTGATACCAGCCCCCAAAAATTAAAATTATACAGATCTACTGTTATTAAGCTCTATCTGTGCCACTGATCTATTCAAGATTTATATATATATATATATATATATATATATATATATATATATATATATATATATATATATATATATATATATATCGAATTGTCTATCCTTGCATTATTCCGACTTTAATATGAAATTTCATGACAATTTCCTTTGATAATGAGGTTCTATTCAAGGTTAGAAAAATAAGTTTGCTAATTTGTTAATTATTTTGGCTGATAAATTGCTTTATAGTTGTCGATTTGAACAGTGCATCTGTGAGTCAGAGTTGCTCTCGGTTCCTTGATAACCACTGGTCTAACATGTAAGTAGATAATGTGCACTTACTTTCGTTTGTTAATCGATGCTATAACAAGCAAGCAAATAATTCTTACTGACTTTTATATTTGTTTCCAGCCCGCCTCAAATCATACTAAAAAGTCTTTCATAGTTACTGCGCTAAACATCAGTCCAAGGCCATGTTGGTCTCTTGGATCCTTAATTTTTTTCGCTGGTGGCCATAACGCTTTCGGTAACACATCTGTACTCAGGGCCAAAGGATGAAAGTTAGGATCCCTTCACATATATTTTTACGTCCTCCACAGCTTAAAGCAGCTGCTTCTCAAAATTGATCCTGTTAGTTTGTCCGTCCATTCGCAAATCCGTTGGTACATCCATCCCGAGAAGCTTGCTAACAAAATAACACAAAAACAACTCACATAAAATTTAGTTTAACATTATTTTGATATGTAGATCATTTAATTAAATTTTCAAGCCATGAGAACATTATTCCATTTTACTCACTTTCAACATTTTGAGACTTCTCCTTTATTTTCATAAACCTTGTTAGCACGATTAAGTAAAATCCACTTGTGAAGGAGAAACAAAATTTGGTACGTATATGTAGACGACCTTTTTTGAGCTTTAGACCATAAGAGCAATTCATTTTTACATATAAACCTTTAGGACTTAAACCAAACCCACTTCAGATAGACAAATATAATTTGCTATGATCTTGGTAAGCATATGCACATTACCTGATTAAATTTTCATGCAATTAAAACATTATTTCCGTTTTCACAAGGTTTCAGTTTTGTTTGACTTGGATAGTTTGGTCTGCATATTTGTAATAGTACCATATGTGCTTTACGAACACAGATAGGGGTGGAGGTAGATTGAAAAGTATTTTCGGTTATATTTATCAAGTATCATTATTATTATGAAAGTTCTATGCCTCCTGTAGTAGGCTCCTTACAAGTAATGGCTCATTCAACTCCGAATCTCGATGTATAGAATTCGGCTTGTAATTCGTATTTATTCATAATAATGTTCGGCAAATACATTATCTAGTAGAAATACTCTTCCATATCCATGAATGTTTAGCTGAGTTACGAGTTTGTTATGAAGAGAACCGCATTTTCTCAGAGAAATTGACCACTCATTTATTTCAAATGGTCGCTCAATATGAAAATTCCTCGTCCAGTATAGGATATTGTTTATATAGTATTCCGACGAAATATATTGCGTGTATTGTGAATTGTGTATTATGAGTACGTTGTGAGCAGTCTTCTCTCTCTCTCTCTCTCTCTCTCTCTCTCTCTCTCTCTCTCTCTCTCTCTCTCTCAAATGCAATGATTTCAGACACCTAACCGCTAGTTCATGATATTCCATTGTTTGTGATGTTGAGATGGCGAGGACATACTCACACTGCTACATCCCCGAACGACACACCGCCTTCTTATGCAGAATAATGCACACATTCAGAAAAGATTCCATTGAGACTTCACACTCGACAATGGTAGATCAGAGGAGAGCTATGGCGATCGCAATGCGAGTTTTACCCAGTGATTTCAAACGGATTAGATTCATGGATATTGCCGAAATTGTTTGTGGCAAAGGAGGAATAATTATACATGTACATTTAGACTTATGTATTCTATTTACCGTTGATAGCATCGAGTCGAAAGTTTCAGATATTGCATCAGTCACGATACTGAAGAATTTAGAGTAATATGGTGGCATCAGTGCTTGAGTTTACACAAAAAACAAGATGGAGACTATCAAGGAATACCTTATTATACTTGGAGTTTCAAATAATTTCGCCTCACTAGATAATCTAACTTGAAACAAGGGCCACGGAATAAATGCATTACACAGTAGTTTCAACCTTGTTGTAGTTTGAAATAAAAAAGAACCATGACGCTTTCTTTATCAAGCATACTTTTGGACTTGCCATAGGACTGTAAGGGTTATCTGGGATTTAATTCACAATACTGTACGTTCTTCCTAAATTTTCACTTTGTAACTTAGAGAAATAACTTCTATTTGAATTCTACTTACATGTTTGGTTTCACTTCCTTTATGTTCCAAAGTTTAAGACCTGGATAAGATGAATATCAGAGAAAGAAAACATATGATCAAGCATTCATTAAATCGTGTGAGATGCTAATATAAAACAGTCAGATCTTTTTAATATGGTCTAATTCATTTATCAGATTATTAAACACCTTTCTGTGCCTAAAGAACTTTAAAAGTTAAGAATTTCTTTTAAGTTCGGTTTTTCTCCCTAGAAATTATTTGTCAGAAAATTAGTCTAAGTATGAAATCTTAGCTTAAGGTTGGTAGATTAGCGGAAAGTCGTTTGCCTAGAACAGTGCATGAAATTGATTAATCTTCAATACGAATCTCTTATTTTGAAGTGATTCTCTGTACAACAATTTGATTTACTAAACGAATACACTGCATCTTTCATTACATGACAGAGGCGCAAAGGATGTCGAAAATATCGATTTAATTTCTAGTAACAAGACTGCGTCACCGTAGAGTGGCGCAAAAA
>JAECUM010015095.1:0-11198 GCA_016617855.1 Megalonaias nervosa | reverse complement strand
GGGATCAAATCAAATTCTTGACAAGACAAAGCAACAACAGCAAAAGGTAAGATAAGAAATGATGTCATAAACATTGACTGAATACGTGAAACAAAATATAGATGAAAACATATCGAAATTTTTATGTTAATAATTTTGTCTTTTGCGCTCTACATATTTTCAGAAGTTCACATATGTCTTGACCATTTAATTCGGTCATTTAGGTATTGTATAGAATGAGTATAGACCGTTATAATTGATTGTTTTTAAGATCGAAGCAGCTCGTCCAATCTTAGTTGCTAAGTTTAATTTCTGGCATTTAAAAACAGAATTGCCTTCCAGCCCGTATATGCTACTCTTGACGGCAATGCCGATACTTAGGACGCTATGAAAACTTCAAATTTATTAGTGACAAGGTAATCGGCTGACAAATACAGCGCCGATAAATAAAAAAAAATATAATTTTTTTTTTTTAAAAAAACGGAAAATAAGAACACGACCCTGAGACGTGATTAGTTATATAATGTGCTCGGTGAAGGACGGGAATTACACGTTCTATTTCATGACCCAAAGTGCAGATCATTGGTGTTGCACTGACATGTACACCAATTTGCAATTTATAAATTCTCCAGACCTAATACATTCCCACTGTTATTTTTGTACGATCTGAACATGACATGAAAAAGTAAGAAAGTTTCTACATATGATGACTCCTATTTAATTACATTTTGTTTTGCGTGTTCAGATCTTCAGTGAATGCTGCAGACGAAATTGGATAATTGGGGAGTGTGATGCTTTCATGATAAAGGACAGTTGTGTTTTCTCCAGAGCACTGGTTTTTTAGTAATTAGCACCGTTAAATATAACATGACTGTCTAAAACGGACAATGAATATAGAAAATTAGAAGAAAAAAATCTTATGCAGATATGTGTCAAGCATATTGTTAAACTCTGATGAACTATTGACCGGCAAAGCTGATTCTAATGATATTTGCAGAGTGAATTATGAGCTGGCAAAGTTTATTTTAATGAAATTCGCCGATTGAATTATGGACCAGCAAAACTGATTTATTTTAAACAGATTAACAGACAGAATTATAGACTGAAAACGATGGTCGAGAATAACATACTTAATGGGATGGGGGTGCATTAGTGGATGGAGAGATTTTAGGGTTCACTGTGATAGCGTTCACTGTGAAAAAATTAATTCTCTCTCTCTCTCTCTCTCTCTCTCTCTCTCTCTCTCTCTCTCTCTCTCTCTCTCCTAAAATTGAGGTTTTAGTTCTGCAGAGAATTAGGGAATTTTCTTGTGTAATGCAACACAAAGGATAGAGGAATGAATATAGTGTAAATTGTAAATAAAGCTGCAAACGAATTTATTTTATGGATTTATTTCTGAACCAGACAAGTTACACTGTGTAACAAAATAGGCACTGATGGAAGGAAGAAAGTCTCTTTCTCCTTTTTTTGTCGATTATTGCGTGTTTATATTTCTTACTGATGACAAAAACATCTTGCTTAAGATCCCGTTTTGTCAAGCGGTTCTCAACAACAGCATTTCGAATACTGTTGTCTGTTCTTCATATTTGTCTCATTTCGTTTGCAGATGCTTCTTTTTATTCGTAATAGTCTATTTCAATTGTTGTTGTTTTCTTTTCTTCACATTTGTCTCATTTCGTTTGTTGTTGGTTTCTTTTTTCACATTGTCTCATTTTTTGTTTTGTTTACTTCATACGTTCTCATGTCGCTTTTTGTTTCCTTTCTTCACATCCGTCTCATTTCGTTTGTTGTTGTTTCCTTTTCTTCATATTTTTCATGTCATTTTGTTCGGTTTCATATTTGTCTCATTTCTTGCTTTGTTGTTTCTTTTTCTTCATATTTATCTCATTTCGTTTCCCTTTTGAGTTTACATTTCTTCATATTGTCTCAATTCGTTTTTTGTTTTCTTTTCTTCGTATTTGCCGCATTTCGACTGCTGTTTATTCCTTTTCTTCGTATTGACCTCATTTCGTTTGCTGTTTTCGTTTCTTCATATTTGTCTCATTTCGTTTGTGATTGTTTTCCTTTGTTTATATTTGCTTCGTCTTGCTTGCTGTTGTTTCATTTTATTCATATTTGCCTCATTTCATGCGTTGTTGTTTTCGTTTCTTCGTACATGTTTAATTTCGTTGTTGTTGTTTTGTTTCTTGTCTCATTTAGTTTGTTGTTCTTCCTTTTTTTAATCTCATTTCCTTTACTATTGTTTTATTTTTTTTATTTCCTTCAAATGTGTCTCATTTCCCTTTTCTGTTTTATTTCCTTCATTTTTGTCTCATTTTGTTGGTTCTTGATTTCATTTCATTTTCGTTTGTTGTTTCCTTTTCTCGTATTTTCTCATTTCGTTTGTTGTTGTTTCCTTTGCATCATATTTGTCTCGTATTGTTTGTTGTTGATTCCTTTTCTTCATATTGGTCTTATTTTGCTTGATGCTGTTTTCATTCCTTCTTAGTTGTCTTATTTCGTTTGTTGTTTCTTTCCTTCATATTTGTGTCAGTTTGTTTCTTTTCGTTTTCTTTCCTTCATATTTGTCATATTTCCTTTGTTGTTTCCTTTTCTTCCATTTGTTTCACATTTGTCTCATTTCGTTTATTGTTCTCTTTTCTCCATATTTGTCTTATTTCGTTTTGATATGTATATTTAATTTACATTGTTTGTTAGTTAGTTTTTTATTTATTTTTTTAATTCATTATGTACTATTGATAATATGACTGTATGTTGGACTTGACATTGTCCAAAATTAAGTTCATTTTCTACCTGGCCTGAATTATTGATTTTGGTTTTGTAGTAAACATGTTTATCTCAATCTGAGTCTTGAACTTTGGAAATTCCTGATGAATTGCCGGGTCTACCTGTTGTTTACTACACATTTTACATTATTATTTTAGTAACATACTTCTAATCATAGCTAAGATTTTAGTTTGTAAACATTATGAACCTTCCAGAAGTTTATTTACCGTTAGGTAATGTTTTTCTTTTAAAACAGAAAAAGTTAACTGTGACCTGAGGTCAGGTGGAAGACTATATAATCTTGTTACTGGAAAAAATATTTATTCTGCTTTAAGATCTAGCAGAATCAATTGTACTACTGTAGTGCCCATTAGTTCATTTGGGCTGGAATTTCTTCAAATTATTCAATCAAGTGTTTTTTTTTCTTTGGAAATACAGAGTGCTCATAAAAATAAGATTCTTGGACAGAGACATTCACTGGGATTTATAGTGAATTCAAATCTTGAATTATATTAATATATTTCAACAAAAGACTGTTGGTACAACACCAAGATGCAGACCACCACGATCACATCAACACTTTCAGCTTTGGATTTAATTTGGATTTCCACTAAAGTTTATTCAGACCTTTAATGATTAGGACTTGTTTCTGTAATTCTAGGATTATATGGGAATTAATTCGCAATACCGGAAGTTCCTCTTTTTTAACGCTTTCACTTTGAATTCTAGGGAAATAAATTATTTGTTGAATTTTACAAAGCTTGTTGCTTCGCAAACTTTTCTATTACTTATTTTAAGGCCATAGAGTCATAATAGTTTGTTGTTGTTTTCTTTTCTTCATTTTTGTCTCATTTTGTGCTTTAATTCCCTTGGATAAGAGTAGAATTCTCGCTATCAGAATTTTTTTCAAACATATTTCTTTTTCTATCATACTTTTACCTTTTAATTTGCTCGACAAGTTCGTCTGTTGCTCATAAACAACGTGAAACGATTGACAGCGCGAAAATACGAATGCCTGCGCCATCCCCCTTTTAAGATGCTATCACCGATTTTCACTCTGTTGTATCTGCATCTTTTGGTATAAGGAGATTCATTAGAAACGCAAACGGAAATGTAATATTTTCATTTCAGCTAAATTCATGTCATTAATACCTCCCTCTCCCTCTCTCTCTCTCTCACACACACACACACACGCACACACACACGCGCGCGCGCGCGCGCGCGTGCGCGCTTAGAAAGGCAAAACATCATTAGTCGTGATTCAATGATACTAATCTGACCAACTTAAAATATGCTCTAATGTTCATTAATAAGGTCCAAAGTACAGAAGTTACTCTGGTCTGAAATGTGTTTCAAATCTTATGAGTTTCAAATCACTCTGAGAAAATATGTTATCTATTTGTTATTTATTGTTTTGCGAAGCTTGATAGAATCGAATATATTTGTGTTATTCTTTTGATAAATGTACAGATCACACACACACACACACACACACACACACACACACACATTCTTTCTCAACTGGAACAAATGCCATTGCAGCTAGTTGCCGAACTGCGGATCAAATTCAGGGTCGTTTATGTATCACAGCTGCAGTCCGTATGTCTTCTGTAGTCGTCTCCTGATTCATCGACAGAAGTTCAAGAAGCTTCCTCCTTGTTGAGTCTGTGGGTATGTAGTCGAAACTGACAGAAGAGCAGCATGTTCGAAATCGGTCATATCTGTTGCTGGAGCGAGAGTAGATTTGAGGTTTTTCAATTAGGCGAAGGCTCTGTTGTACGAGTTTGTGTGAGGCATTAGTACAAAAACAATTGGGATCATTGCATTGGGTGCCCTAAACCTGCTCAAAGAGCGGTGGACCAGATTTTAATGTTCCATCTGAGGAGATTCTGCTATCAGATCAAGATTACGTTATGCTGAAGAAAAATAAATAAAAAAATAAGTGTTCGCTGAAGACCTGGACCACTGTCATACATCAAGAAAGTATCGCCTCTCAAAGTCTTCTTCTAGACTTCTGGAATCGCCAGTTCTTGGTAGATTGGATGTGTTTGAATGGAGCATCATGTCTTCGCTTTGTTCTCTGCATAGTTCTTTTCACATTACGAATTACTGGTATTTGCCAGGCAATTTAAGGATGGTCAGTTGCTACAGCGATGATCTTTTTGGAGTTCATTCCTGCGATGTTGCGGCTCTTTCGTTGACATCTTCGATAACATATTTAACTTAAATCTTGGCGATGTCGAGCTCTTAGTAGTGCAGCGATTTTCTTGATGACTATTGCATCTTCAGCATGACAACGAGATGCATATTTATCTTTCTGTATTCTGCACATGTCCATAGTGTCTTATCCATTGGCGCCCCCACATAGGGGTCAGGGGTTGATTGGTCAACTAATATGTAAATTTTACCCAAATGGATCAAGCCCGACCCATCTCTGGGCCATCGTCGCAAGCCAGCCGCTACGCTCTTTTATCGGGGCTTTTCGCCCGTGGCATGCGACAATGTCTCTTAATCTACGATGGTAAATCAGGATGAGAGAGAGAGAGAGAGAGAGAGAGAGAGAGAGAGAGAGCAGTAGTATTGTAAGTGATTTTAATCAACTGTAAATAACTTAAAGTGTTTAAATTGTTTCTTTTTTGTTCGTCATTTCGCTACCATATTCTCCACTCGTTTCACTGTTTGGGATGCTAGCCAGGGAATATTACGGTGCTTTACTTCATTTAAATAAGCTTCAATGATTAAATCAATAACGTCTCCGTTACTTATCTGGTCAATAGAAATAAAAATAGACGCTAAAAAGAGCAAAATCAACAATTTCCAAACGGTGTGACGAGCCACAAGAGCTTCAAAGCTATATACACTTGGAAGGGTGGCGAAGACTTCACTTCTTCTGTCAAAGCAGTTTCCTGTCGCCAATCATAACTCTTTTGGAAACTTAAGTATGTGTATTTCTATGTGGTATAAATGAAATATATGTAAACAGTATACACACTGTATCTATGATAAACTACTCGTTCATGGGCGCCCGCAAACAGGGGCAAGGGGGGGGGCACCCTACCCCACCCCCCATTTCACCGCTAAACATGCTTTGACCTACATCCATTAAGCTTATTAGCTGACCACTACATATTTGCCTCACCCCCGAAAATAATTCTGCGGGTACCCCTATACTCGTATGCATTTTTAATTAAATGAAACTGACAATTCTCTTTTCCTTTTCTTAGCCAAGTTGTACATCTCATGGTATATCAAACATTAAAGCGTACACTTACATTCTCTCTCTCTCTCTCTCTCTCTCTCTCTCTCTCTCTCCGCGTCATTTCTGAACCTAAACTGTCCGAGCTAGGAACAAGGGGTGTAGATTAGCACGTCTATGTTGATGTAATATCTGTTAGCTAACACACACACACACACACACACACACACACCAGACAAGCTTTTTACCATCAACACCGCTACAACAGTATTATCGATGGCGAGATTTCTTCCAGCACATGCAGAACAAGGGCCCCTCGAAGGGACTGACGCCCTGCTGGGCGAAACGAATTTCCTCGAATTCAAGATAACACCATTTCTTCCCTTTAACTGCTGACTGTTGAAACCTATCTCAGATAGTCTTCATCGACAACACGATTTTCAAACTAGCTGCGTTTGGTGCGCATTTTGAGTGTCTCTGGATGAAAACTGCATGTCAGAATGAGCATCCATTCAGGACGATTAGCGATACAACATTTTTAAGACAGTCATCGTGGGAGCCATATTAGCTGTAACACTGGCACCGATTTCGTTCAAGACCAACTAGGCATCATAGCAGGTCTATTGCTGAAAACCCCATGTTGACATAGCCATCCATTTGTTACGAGTAGGCAGCATTATTTTCAAGGCAGTCACCATGGTGGCCATATTGAGGGTTAGTCACTTTAATTAAGGGCCAACTCCACACCATAATAAATCTTCTGATAAAAAGCTCATGTAAAAATGACTTTCCATTTAAGAGTGGCGAAAACGAGATCTTTAAGTCAAACAAATATTGGACGTCATAACAGCACTTTTGTTAAAATAACCTATGCTGATATGAATATTCATTCACGATAAGTTATGGTAACAAGATACTCAAAACGTCAACTGTGGCAGCCTTATTGGACAAATCGGCAGCAGGATGACACATTTCAATTTTAGACCATAGGATAAAAGATAAGAACCCAGGATCAAGGAGTGCCTTCGTGTGGTGTAGAAGCGATTGTCCTGCCCCCTTTTCCTTCGGGGCCACGACAAGACATAGCAATTATGAAGTTTGCAACGCACACATTACAGTGGCGGGTGGTAGCTCTTGTACACACCTGACGATAAATTAAGAATCCACCGGTGCTGGCATTTACGACTCGCACAAGGCCTAATGGCCACAAGCGAGGATAACAAATGATCAGTCAGTCAGTCAGTCAGGCTGCCACATTCATTCATTGATTCGTGGTCCATGGAGGGACGTAGATGGACGTGCCCTTGGAGTTCTCGTTGATAACCAATGACTGTTAAGAATGTTGTTAACAGCAACTTTCAGAAGGAACAGACAAAGGAAAGACAGCAGAGACTTTAGAAAGGAAACCACAGCCTCCTACATCCAACCAAACAGACAATGTTTTTCATATCCAAACCATCAGCCAGGTTGCCAGCTTGCCAGTACACCATCCAGCCATCCAGGGAATCAGTCCACCAGCCAACCAGCCACCAGTCACCAGCCGCCAGTATTCCAGTATTCTGCTTAAGCAAGGAATAACGACAACAAGATTTTCAAGATGGCTGCCATATTGGACGTCAGATATGCACTATTTTCATTTATAATTAACTAGAGATCATAATAACTCATTTAGTGAAATCCAAATGTAGATAAGACTATCCAAAGAAGGAGTAGCAATAACAAGATTTTTAAGATATCAGAAAAGTATCATTTTAAATTTAAGCAACTAAATCGTCATGGAAGTCTTTTGTTGAAAACTCAACGTCAATATCGCTTTCTGTTCACATAGAATTGTAATAAAATATTTCCATGATGGCTGTTTTGGTTTCCCTGATGGATTTCAGATCTGAGCCATTTTCGTGTAGATCCAAATAGACATCATAAGAAGTCTTTTAGTGGAAACCCCAAGCTGAAATAACCATCTCTTCAGGAGGAATAGCGATAAAAACATTTCAAGATGACGGTAATATTGGATGTCTGAGCAGGACCAGTTTCATTTAGGACCAACTCCACCATGGAATGAATGTGCACATGAAGGTTCATGGCAATCCTCCAAGTAGTGTTGGAAGAGTAGCGATAACATAATTGTGCGAACCAACGGACGAAAGACAATTCCCAAAAGCTTTTCTAGTATGTGACTAGTAGAGCTAATAAAAATTGGTCAAGTAATCCGATAACATAAAAATTATGAACTTTGAGTGTGTGTATGTGATTTAGATTTTTAACGTAGCTTTAACAATTTTTCATTTATATCGCTACGATATCTGCAGTGTGACAGTTTATAGTGATGTCTAGCACTGGGGCATCATGCCGCAGACATGTGGCATGATGTCCCACCCAGTCACATTATCCTGACACCAGGTCGACCAGTCCTAACACTAACGTCTTAATGCTGAGCACCAAGCGAGGCAGCTTTTAGTTCCATTTTTAAAGTCTTTGGTATGACTCGACCGGGGATCGAACCCACGACCTCCCGCATCCGAGGCGGACGCTCTAACCACTAGGCCACCGGAGCGGTAAATGAACTTTGAATTATTATATGTCGTAGAATATTGCCATTTATTCTGTACAATAACTGTATTCTGTACGGCTATATGTATGCATGTATGGAGTATGGAGAGGGAGGGGGGTATCCTGTGTAGACAAACATGATTTTTGTTCTGTAGGCAATAAACCACTGACTTGATATAACACAGTATTCTAAATGAAGCTCTTTATTTTGATATATATTATTTCATACTAAAAAAGCAGAAAACAATTGAATAAAGAAAACTTGGAAACATAAATTTGTCATCCTTCTTTGGTCTCTGTGAAACTATACAAGTGTAAAAGATCTGTTCTCAGATTTACGAAATACACCATTTCTATGTGCAAGTCAATACTGGAGAATTGCATGTGCATTCGGAACAAATGTGATCATCGCACAGTCAATTAACACAAACAACTTTACTGTCTGTCCGTACAGGTCACTGCCAAAAATAGAAAGAAACTCAAATCATCAATTGACTTCATCTGCACATTCACTTTATTATATTGCTTCAGAATTAACTCTCCACTCCTGATAAAAAAAAAAAAAATCATTTAATACGACATAATTTTTGGTAAGATGCTTTGACAAAAAAAGAACAATTTACTAGCACACATCCATTCATCAAAGTTTTTTTTTTTTTTTTTTTTTTTGCCATTGTGCGTGCATATCCTCTACACTATAATACATCCACCGTGAACGCCGATTTCCATGTGCTGTACAGAATGTTACCTTTAAGGGACTGTTTACGTGTTTTGAACAAATTTGACATCAAGAGCTCAGTGGAAATAATGGTAGCACTTGATAGGTCCAATAAATTTTTGAACTATTTGTTAATTATACCATTTATGACAAACAACTGTCGTTCGGACAGGTAACCTGCATTTGTCTGGGCTGACGGCAAATGTAAATGTTTATGCATAATCTGCTCAGGGTGCACGTCGAAAAACTGATTTACTACACCTGTGGTCTTGAGAAAAATTCGGTTAAGCATTTACCTGTAATCAACACGTATGCTATCTTCAAAATCAGTTAGGAGTGTACATGATGAGTATATATTTCATCCACCTGTTGTTTACAATCCATCGAAATTACATTTTTACCAGGCAATACAAATCTGTTCATACGTTCTGAGTACAAGTAAAACGCTGATATCATTTGTTGTCACGGATGCATCAGCAGGGTTATTGATTTGTCTCCGTCTGCGCCCAGTGCAATCACGCACACATCAACATCAACAACAGTATGTTACATTTTTCATGTCCTATAAGCACTATAACAATTGTGTAGTGCATAGTACAAATATGCAATGAACACAAAACCAATAAATGTATTTGATATACGGTAACATAGGTCGTCGTAAATCTATTTAGTCTTATGTCAAATTTCAATCAAATCCGTACACAGTCTCTTTAAAACGGGTTATAATTTAACACGGGTTTGGTAGCCCTGAAAAATACACGGCACGGCTGTGTGGCTGACCTGAACTTTCTTCCATGTAAAACACTGCTCTGCCATGGTCGTCATTGAATCTTTGAAAATAACTTCTGTATCCTAATCGGTGCATTCGGATTCGTACGTCAGTAAAATACAAACTCTCGGGTATATGAGTGAAGCTCACAGTTGCCGGTTTTGATGGCGCCACTTCCGCTGTGATAGTTTCATGAAGCTGTTTCACAAGTGCATCCTGAGGAATGTCTTCGAAGTTCACGTCTTCAAAGTTCAAGTGTAAACGGTCACTTGCTTGTTCAATCCTGATATCTTTCGCCTGCACTTTCTCTGTGCAATAGAAAAGATAATTTCAAGAACATGTAAACCTTAAAAAAGTGACATATAATGAAGAAAAGAAACAAAACAACAAACAACAAAACAAGATAAACAAAGGCTGCCAGCGTCAGTACCTTCAAAACCTGCTCAAAACATGGTTGTGAATCAATCCTGCATATTATATTTATATTTTTGACCTTGATCGTCTTGTTAACACCGGTATGTTTGACCTTGATCTTCTTTGTCAACACCGGCATGTGAGGATGTGACGCAGAATTTCAAACCAGTATTTTTTCTGTATCTACGAATTTGATTCCCAAGTCCACAGTGACCAAACGTGTCTAACAAGGAATATTATTTTTTTCCTAGAAATACGTCTCAAAACATGAACGTAATACATTAAAATCTACAGAAAATATAGCTAAATTAAACCTTGTATATGTTACCACTATTGTAAAATCTTCCGTGTACGTGACCTTGACCCAAGGTCAAGATACTGAGCGGCTGAAACACTGAATTCATTTTGCTATTAACATTATGAACAGAGCCCATCCAATAAGTTAAGGAAATATAAGCAAATGAAATAATTTAAACAAAACCTTAAGGTAAATCTTTCATATATTTTACAATGATCTCAAGGTCAAATAGGTGAATGAGTGTGTTACAAAATTGATTATCTACGCTTTATTATGAAACATCCCAAACCTAATTCGAATATTCTTAGGGACTACAACACTAATCATGCGAATAAAATCAAATTCTTGATAAAAGTGTTGACATCGGCGACGTCGCCTCCGTCAGAAAAGTGATTACAATGTTTGATTTTTGTTTCTATCCTACTTAAGCTGCCTCGAAAAATAATTTTGGTGCGTAGGCTCTCTCTCTCTCTCTCTCTCTCTCTCTCTCTCTCTCTCCCTCCCTCCC
>JAECUM010015094.1:0-43687 GCA_016617855.1 Megalonaias nervosa | reverse complement strand
GAGAGAGAGAGAGAGAGAGAGAGAGAGAGAGAGAGAGAGAGAGAGAGAGAACATTTAAAGAAATATTTTGCTTTTGTTCATATAATTGTATGGAACAGTTTGTTGCAGCATGATATTATGCAAGCTCATGCTTCTACTTTTAAGAAATAAACCTTACATATTTTATTAAGTAATCCTGGTTTTATAACCGTATAACATTTGTATGTGGTAGCTGTGGTATATCTATTTGACGACAGTGCGTTAACCTTGTATAACTTGCATGAACTTAGGTTATATTTGTGTCCATTTATGCAGTAGATATTAACCTGTAGACTTTAACCAATTATATGTGTAATTGTTTTAATTGCAGAATATTAAAGGTTACTATTATTACTAACGATACAGGGACTGAATTGATCTTCCCTTCTTCATTTGGAGCTCTTCGCAACTGATCATAAAGAGCTCATTTTATCGCTTATATCGGGCTTGGACTAAGAAAACGGGAACACTGTTGCAGCATATAACATATAAAATCCATGTGCGCGGACTAGCATATTGTAGTACTTACTAAATAAGCCTGACACCTGCATCGGTAATAAGTCTTTAACAAATCTACAATGGACGAAGTAAGTGCATTCAGGTCAGTGGTTGGTCAAGGTGAATTGCATTACTATTAGTACTTATTATGTCTGTTGATATATGCAATACCTAACTGGTTTCAGGCTTAGAGAATTGAGGTAAAATCGAATTTAACTCGTAACGAGTGAATGATTGTCTTGGTGGTAGATAATTGAGTTTAAATAATAAATGACTGTTAAGAACCAGAAAGTTTTTTTATATTTTTATCTGAAGAATCTCATCATTGAGAAATTCTAGGACTAAACAGTCGCATGTATAGAATTGAATGGTATTTATGAAACAATTCATCAATTGAAGAAGTCCCTGATAAAATATCACAAAGCATATAGTATTCTGTTTACAACTTCATTCTAGCATGCATATTCATGATCTGTGATAAAGGGATTCAGCTGTATCTGCTTGATAAACTTTTCGTTTATACAACAGTGTATTAGTCGAATATAGTTGCAAATCTATACATTTTGGTAAACCTAGATATCTTAGTGATTTCGTTGAGAAACTTTGTTTCTTCCGCTTCGCGTTGGATAATATCTGCCTTACTGTTGCAGTGAATTTCAATGTAATTGAAAACAGTTGGGGGTGGGGGTGGGGGTGAAGATCCACAGGGTAATGTACGATTTAATTTGAATGGATCTGATATACTGATGACTTAAGCAGTCATGATGACTTTCGTGTACTTAATCTCGTACACAATTCTGAAATCAGCAGGGTCTGTGTTTGGTTGTCTGATACAGCTTTTCTATTGATTCTCGATATGTTTTCACCACGGGGAATTTTAGCAGCAAATGTAGCGCCAATGTTGAGCGAATAAAAGAAGAATTGCTGTGAAAGATGTAAGAAAAACACACACACACACACACACACACACACACACACACCATTTGATAACAGGACAGTGGGTAGAATGAGAGTCACGGAGAACAGAACTCTTTTATGAATTTTGTACGGTTGAAGAGTTAGATATTAGTATGTTACGTATAGACTCGTACAAATGTTACAAAAGAAAAGAGTGAAATCAACAAGCTTTGTTAATTTTAACAAAATAATTTATTTCCCTAGAAAAGAAGGTAAAAATTTGAAATAGGAATTACGGTTTGTGAATATAATCCAAAAATTAATCCTAAAGTTGAAAAAATATAAGTCCTATCACTAAACAGTTTTAATTGAATCCAGGTTCGAATCTCGATGAAATTCCAATATGGAGGCGATGACGTTAGATGAAGTTGTTGTACTTACGGCAACAGATCCTTGTTGAATCATAGATTATGTTTCCGTTCAGAATTCCAGAATAAATTTCCACTGAATTTCTTTGTCCCAGGACTTTTTATAAAAACGTACACTTGTTTAGTCTTCTAGAGAATAAATTATTAAATTCCAAAAACAGATGACCTTCAAAAACAATCTGACATCAACAATAGAAACACCTTGTAACCACAAGGTGTAAAGATTCGACTGAATAAATTTAATACCAATTGGCTCTTTTAAGCCTCGATTTTAGATCACATGGTAGCTCAAGTGACAGGCGACGTGACCACTAATTTGAACAGCGCAATAAAAAAATGACATTTATCACGTAGGCAAGAATAGCCCTATCTAAGAATCAAATTCTCACACTGGAAATGAAAAAAAGAAAGGCTGTATACAATTCAGCTAACATGTAGGCCGAAAATGACCTTGGTAATAGCCAATCGTATTCACCCGATGTTTATAAAATCTATGAACCAAAGTGAGCTAAAAATAGTGCTTAAGTCATACTTTTACGTTCTAATCAGACTGATATTTATTTCAAAAATATCAAATCCCGTGAAAATAATCATTGCAATAAAATATAATGAAACAAAAATAAAATAAAAAGAATTTAAAACTAACACACAAGCAATTTAATAACATATACGTAACAAGCGCATGACGCAAAGGGGAGATCAGTTATGTTCTGAAATTGTGGGTATAAATTTGTTTTCCAGTAGAGGGAGTAGAGGGTTTCACTTAACAAATAACCTTTAGGAGCGACATGAAGAGATAAGTAAAGATTATATATATATATATATATATATATATATATATATATATATATATATATATATATACTTGCGTCCTTGGTGTTCACTTGTGACAACCGCGTTGATGGCTGGAAACAATATGTGTAGTGGACATTCATCCAAAAGACGGTAGATTGATATTGTTTACATTTATTGTGCTAGTAGTTCATTTCAAAGGACATGTCCATTCCATATCCATGACATTCCATGTGTGACATTTATTAGTGTTTGATAAATGATATTAGCCATTAAATACGTGCATGACAAATTGACTTGTGTCCTTTCTTGTAGTTATTAAAATGAAGATGATAACTTGTAAGGTTGACCTTTTCACATTGAGAAGGTTGTATGCATTCGTGTGCGTACAAGGGGATTAGCTCACAAAACTGCATTTGAGTTCATGCAATATTTTTTTTTTTTACACAGACAGTGCATAATTATATCAGTGCATCATACGCCCACCTCATGATGTCCGTAACAAAATCAAATTATAGTTCTCTTTGTCGGCACATTATATTATCTTGAATTTCGCCACGTGTATAATATACAATTTGTACCACGTTAAAAATCCATCATATTCACCTTATACAACCGAGAACTTCATTCATGGTCCTCATTCTACATAAATTAACACTTAATTTACAGTGAGCTGCAGAAGAACTAACTGACGAACTGATCCCATTAAATTGGTGATAACTTTATATTCCAGGTTTCAAACTGACATTCACTGATTGACAGATTACGACTTACAGCTATAAATAGATTACGATTTATGCCTATAATTAAAGTTTCTTATTTGTCAACCAAATGTGTGGAAGAAGGAATTTATATGTTTCCTAAGAGTTTCATTTGCGTCTCTATGACATGTGCACCATGCATGTGGTCCGGTCACACGTGATCTTAACTTGGTGTGATCATCTGTTTTGTGTCTTCTGACCACTTCCTTCTCCACTTGAAATGTCTAATTTTGCAGCCGCCCAGAATGACTGAATGGTCTAGAGTGCTCACCGTTCCAATCACTGCCATCTCACTTCTGTCTACGTGGGTTCGAATCTCGGGCTCGGCCAATGTGCGTGCGTGAGAAAGCTTGTCGGTAGCTTCCTTTGGGTCGGTGGTTCTTACAGGGATTTTCCCCGGTTCTTCCTCCACCAGTAATACTGGCCGCCATGTACAGCCTATCGTGTGCTAATAAGTGGCGTTAAACCCAATAACAACAACTTCTGAATTCCTACCCGGTACTGACTGGCCGCCATGTACAGCCTATCGTGTGCTAATAAGTGGCGTTAAACCCAATAACAACAACTTCTGAATTCCTACCTGGTACTGACCCCTACAGTTACCACTCACTTACAAGCAATTTAACCAATGTGGAGCACATGTGATACCTTGCCGTAGCAATGCTTCTGTATTATGGCTAATATTTGTACCTATTGTTATTTACTCTGAGCACATTCAAAATTGTCAGCGTTTAAACATTTCGACAAAATGTGAATACAATATTGAATATTGTAACATATTTTATAACTTGTTAGGTAACTATAACTTTCCATAAAATCCACTGTGTGATAACTGCATTTGATTCAAAATCTTCGTTTATATGAACACGTTTTGTTCAGTTCATCAACTTTACATCTTATATAGAAAACAATCATAAAAATAACAAAAACTATAGAACTATTCCAAAGTTCCTTTATTCTGTATTGACATGGTCTTTGTAGGTGAAATATTGCAGGGCTATATATCATACAATAGGGCAAGTATAGGGATAGTATAGGGCGATAGTTTTACACCTGACGTACATCCGGGCAAAGAGAGTTTGGGCAAGGCTAACTAGAGAGTACTAGAAATATACTATAAATACTTGCTTTCCCAACAACTGCAATGCAGCGTGTTTACAGTTACCAAGTTCTCCAAGAAGCGCTGAAGGCAGCACTTGGTTATTAAAGTGCCCATTTTCTTGCATTCAGTTAGTTTGTACCAGACATTATTTGTTCCTCTCAGGCTGCAATTAATTATGCAGCGACTGTTGCAGTTTAAAAATGCAAGTCGCGAAAAACGCTGCTGCACTGCTCAATTAATGTCTAATCAGTCTTGAACAAAAACAAGAGAGTTTGTCAGATCTGTATGATACTACATATCTCACCATCTAAATATGCACGCGTACACATATCTCACCATCTAAATATGCACGCGTACACATATCTCACCATCTAAATATGCACGCGCGCAGATAGCTCTTAATTACCATAAAAGAGTAACAAAACCTGAAAGAGCTGTTAGGAACAGAACCTGCAGATGCATAAAGGTTTCCTATTTTTGTTCCTCTTGTTTTGATTTATTAATTAACGAGATTGCTGATCATTTTAAATGTGCTAAACTTGATAAAAAAATGCTTAGGAAATGAAACAATACACGACATATCCATGTTGAGGAGAGCAGTACGTCTTTTTACATCATGCACGTGCTGCTTTTGAAGAGCGTGTCACGTATTATCAAAAAGGAAACTCGAGCTATGAATGAATGTTACAAGAAACAAAATATTTAAATGAAAATATCTATGGTTATGGCTGTCATGGGTTTTAAAATATTACAAAAATATTGAAAAATGCATTGAATCATCGTGCAACTGAGAAATATAAGCCACCTGGAGGGCTGATCTTCCACCCCATCCACTAAAAAAGGGACTTCGTTCTTTGAATGTTTACGAAATAGTATAAATGAACATTTGGAAATGTGATCATCCTTATTTTATTTTTATCCCCTTGTCTTTTTATTGACTTGTTCTTTCTTTTACTCTTTCTGTCTGAAAGTTTTTCTTAATTTGTTTTTGTATCCTTTTTCCATTTTTGAATGTGGTAACCCCTCAAACGACCATGTAATCTTTTTGACTACAAAATGCCAGGCTATGCCTTTTCTTCATGTGTGTGGCTGTTAGATAGAATCTTAATTGCGATATAAAACCTGCATAAGATCAAAATTACAAGGCTGTATTTCATGAAATGAAGTCATCAGTAAATCTGCTCAGATCATTATAGGTGATACAGATGTCTTGAATGTCAAGTATCATTTTTCCAGGTAATGCACTCATACAGAAATAATTCTTTGTGAAACCGGACCGTGTTAATTAAAATGCATATGGACAGGTGGTGGAACTATGAGATGATTGTTTGTCAATCATATCTCATTGAACATGATTAAGCATGTCGTGTGTTCATAATTAATTAGCTTCTATCTGGCAAAGAATTGATAAATCGGTCTACAAGGACATTAAGGGGAAACATACTTTTTAGCCTTTGTTCGCTTGAAAATAACACAGATTAAAAACAAAAGACACGTGACAAATTATACCAGTTAATTGTTTCATTGGTTTTAGTACGAACCAGGGAACTATGTAGATTCATAATAATTTGATATTTGCAGGAATCGAGTCAAATTTTATTAATTTTGCTTCAAACTATAGCAAACATGATTCTTTGAAATTGTGAAGAAACCTATACTTTACAATAAGAAGGGGGCCGAGTGGCCGAGTGGTCTAAAGCGCTCTCCGTTACGGATCACTGCCATCTCACCTCTGTCTGCGTGGGTTGGAGTCTAGGATTCGGCGAATGTGGATATGTGAGAAAGCTTGCCAGTAGCTTCTCGTGGGTCGGTGGTTCTTTCCGGGGATTTCCAGGTTTCTTCCTCCACCATTAATACTGGCTGCCATGTATAGCCTGTCGTGTGCTGAAAAATGGCCTTAAGCCCCACAACAACAACAACAACAACAACAAGAAAGGAAGGAAAATGGAAAGTAGTGAGTTATAGGTGATAACATACGATACTACCACCGGTGCTAGTGTTACTACCACCACGCCCCACTACCATCACCACTACTACTACTACTACAACTTCTATACCACTACTACTGTTAATAATAATAATAATAATAATAATAATAATAATAATAATAATAATAATAATAATAATAATTCACTGTACTTACGAAATAATTAAAGTGATGTGTGTCAGGGCCTGTAGTGTTTGTTGTACTGATTACTCCTAACAAACTGCATAGATGTAGATCCGCCGGAGCGTTATGCAACGACAGATCTGGATCTCTTCAATGTACAGTTGGATTTGACTTGTAAGCGTGTACATACGGTTGACCTTAGCGCATGAGTCGTAAACTTCGAGATTATTCGGATCCTCATGCAAAAACAGTATATATGCAAAACAAATGCATATGTGTAGTTAACATTAACCATTTAATACACACTTTCCATCAAGGTATACGTAACTTAGAGGTTCATACATGAAGGTAGGGAGCATCAGCAAGGTTATATGTGTTTAACAAATAAACAAGTCCTGTTCGCATGTGTAACGAGTGTATTTTCAATGGCACTCGTACATATCATGCCCAACTGATGAAGCCCCAGTTTCTAGAGGGCAAAGTATTTTGGGAGTACTTCCGATTTTATATTGACTTTAAACGCAAAGGTTCCAGACCTCGTTTTAATACAGCCCTTAATTTCATAATGAATCTTTTGGACACCTTTTTATTCTTCGCATTAGTAGAGCGACTTTTTTGCATCTTATAACTTGAGATTACCCTGGATCATTTCAGTCCGACACAAAATCAGAGTGAGGTTTGCTTATGTCGTAGATTGTTGTGAAGTTTATTGTAATCGTTAGACTGTGTAATTCATGCCTTGTTATATTTTACCTATACATACATGTATATACCAAGTTTCATTCACTTTTCTGAAACTTTCAATGCATACAGATATATAGACCAGGGGTCTCAAACTCAAACCACCCTGAGGGTCGCATGAGGACATTTTCGATGGCCCAAGGGCCACACCACCTTTGTTATATCTCATAACACTTTTTGATGCCAATCATTTTGCGGGCCACAGTATACGGCTTGGCGGGCCGCATGCGGCCCGCGGGCCGATCGTGTTTGAGACCCTGATATAGACAGAGAGATACAAGAATGTATGCTCTACATAAACTTATTCCTTATTTTTTTCTTTTTTCTTTTTGGAGGGTGCTCTCCCTGGTTGATCTTTTCAGACCATTTAGGGAGGCCCTCCTGCCCTGCATGTATTGATTGTGCTATATTATGTCTTTGTTTATTTTAATGATTTCTATTTTGTTAATGTTTGTGTATTTAGGTTTTTTTTTTTTTTTCCTTCATTCTATCCATTCCATTCCTTCGAAGTATTCGTCTGCTTGCAATTCTAAGAAATATTTTTCCATCATTTTGGTTTCTTCTTCTTCTTGTTCTTCTTTCTTTATCCTCCTTTTCTCTCTCTCTCCTTTTGCTCCTTTCTGTTTCCCTTTCTTATCCCCAGCTATCTTGTTTTGATTTTTGCCACCTCAAAATGTCACCAGTTCATAGAATAGTTTTGAAGTAGAACATTGCACGGATGGAGTCTATAAATAATATTCCAGATGATTCATGGGTTATCAGTAATGAGATAGCGGATATTTATTTTTCTTTCTCTGCCCTATACCATCTGATCTGATATAAAGCGAGGCAGAGAACGACATAGAATTCAAATTAGTTCTGACGACTAGAATGTCTGTTGACGGACATATATTTAGCTAGGAAAAAAGATAACATTCAGAAATATATCTACCTATGGCATGGCCGTAGAACATTACCAACGGTGTACAGTGCGTGATAGAGATAGTTCTCGTTCTTACATAAAGAATTTAAGAAGCTAGTGTGACTGAGCGGAACATTTATATTAGTCATTCCTATATACATCAACATAACAATCCTGAACGTGATCCTTCTAATCTTTAGCTGCATATAAAATAACGGTAGGAGGGGGTATTTTGGTACATATACGCGAAAAGTGACCAAAACTTGTAAAAAATATGATCTAACAGGCAGTTAGTATCAGACACCGATTTCAAATGATATTCCGTCTTTTCAGGGACATGGACCTCAAACAATATTCAGCCATTTAATTCTTGGACATTTCCATTTGGATTTAAGGGGAAATAATTGTTATAGTACATGGATTAGTATTTACTTTCTTTTGGAATAAGACGAAGACGTATGTGTAGGAAATGACGTGTGTTTCGAAGTTACATACGTACGTCTCTCGAAGACAAGGTTCTAGAAGAGTATTTTTTCTGCAAAATACAGATCTGTCAACATTGAAATGTTATTGTGTTCAGTACAGCCTGTCATTGCACCAAGCAAGAAATAAGACCACACCCAGATTCCCCCCAAAATTGGCAAGTCCTAATCATTTCGTAAAACAGCAGATGTGTGCTCTGAACTGAGACCGCCTACCAATTGAGACCACTATTTCCCACTTCCAAGCAGTGATCTTAATTGTGAGGTTTGATAGTATTACAAATGGAGTTTTGACATTACATTCATTAGTGATCACAAACATGCACTTCAAATTATTTTGGTTTTGAAAACGCAAAATAATTATTTTGTCATTTCAAAGTCTGTCCAGTTCTCGTCTTTGCCAGTCCCGTACTCGATTCCGGATTATGCGATCCTTTACCCGAGAAGCTTCTAATAGACAAATATATGTGGCCAGTATCTATAAACAAAATAACACACACACACACACACACACACACACACACACACACACACACACACAGAGGCTAACAAAGCCCCTAATCAGTTTAGCTGTGTCATAGATAATGAGAATAATTTCGTATTTCAGTAGATGGAATTCAAGAACGCATCTTACTAAAACAAATTTTTACTCAGGAACAACCCATTTCAGTGCCAAACAATGTCATTCAATTATCTTGACCCGACAGATAAAGAAGTATTCATTTCAAGGGTTCCACTAATCTAAGTCTTGAATTTGCTTTAGCTTTACTAATTGATTTCGGCAAACATCCGTTTGAACCCCCAGTTAAGTTTAATCTCGTCAAATATTTTCATCTCTGCTCTTATCTGCAGTGAATGGCGAGATTTAAAATCATACTTAAATGTGATGACCTTCATTTCATTAGATATTAAATACGGAAATTTGTTCCTCCGAAATTCACTTCTTTATGTTATTACCGGCAAGACGGATTAAAGTAACAAACACGGAAACGAGACCTTTTCTTACAATGAGGTTCAATAGATACGACCTTATTAATGCATTTCTTGCAAGGCCGATGGCATCAATTGTGAAAATGTACCTTCGACCAAGATTGTTTCCTTAGATATTCGAGCCCTTCTTACGATTTTAAGAGTCAACAAAGGTCTAAGATGCTGTGACCGGTTTGGCTAATTACCAAAGATGGATTGACTGCGAAAAAAACGAACGCATCGAAGTTGTCTCATTGGCGACTTCAAGGTCAATCATATCGTTAATCGAATCGTAGAAATAACCGAGTTTGTCCTAATATATTGGGGTGTTCTTTTTGCAAGTTGCTGCATAGACATACATCCGAGGCATATTTTTATCAAACAAATATAGCGGACATGGTCTGAATAAATTTATCAATGCATGGTTGCATAATTAATCGAATCTCACTGACTATATAAAAGTGCTGCAACGTTTTGCAAAGTTCCACATGGTTATCTTTTAAAGCAAGTAATACATTTTAAGCCTATTAAAGTTGCCTTGTAATGCGAGCAATAAATTTAAAACCCATTAACGTTCTCTTGTAAAGCATGTAATAAATTTTACACCTATTAACTTTGCATCAATCGATACTATTGGAGTGATTTTTCATTAATTAAATTCTAAACGACGTAGGTATTTGATACCGGATTTTCTTATCTCAAATGGCATACCGTTTTTTTTTATTGCACAAGTAAACAATAACATGCATGTCAAGAAATACCTTCCCTAAATTCAAGTATAATCAGATAACACCTAATCGATAGCTCCCCGTCTGCCATCTCAGCTGCCACAAAGTTGTTTCTGTGGTGATTCACAAAATTCCGAGGTAGTTTTCTGCTTAGTACACACACACACACACACACACACACACACACACACACACACACACACACACACACAGAGCGATAATCAGATTCAAAGGAACATTATTACTTCGTTCTTACTATGTACTAACACATTTAACAGGCTTAAAGCATTAAAATGCAGACGGCTAAAATGGATAAGAAATAGTTTGTCATAGCATTTTTCATGGGTATCAACGTTTCCGTTTGGGAAAACAAAACTAGCGTGTGCACTAGATGACCTAGTACATGATAAATGTACTTCCTGATCCTAGTCAGTGCAACCTTATGAAAAAGTCAAAACAGGGTGATTCGTGGCCTGTTTTGGAGATGGTTGCACGTGGACCAATCAAAGCGACCATAATCAACATTCTTGCACTGTGTTCGGCACAACAGAATCCACCCAAACATAAAAAGTCATACAAGGATATGAAAATCAATAGTAAAAAAAATTCAACGTTGATATCACAGCCAATTCAGGATCTCCAGGCATTAAGTATGGTATCCGACGTACCCCTCCACTGCATCACAAGCACAGACTTCGAGACTGGTACCCTGATCAGTTAAGAATTAGTGATAATAATTTTGTAAACCCCCGATAGTGCATACCAGTAACCCGCTCCATCTGGGATAAGAATAATGCAGTTAACGTTAGGTAACCAGATACTCTAACTTCAAGATCTTTCAGTGGAGGGGATATTTCTGCTTATTGTAATTTGCTGATTAGATAACAATTACGTATATGATCGTAACAATAGTTTTAGCAGGACCATTCTCACCACCACCACCACCTCCGCCATCCCACCCCAAAAAATCTGTAATATTGCACCCGAAATTCTTTTAAAGTCACATTATAAGAACTCTTAAACTTGTCTGCTCGTGAATTCCATTTCATGTAACAGTAAGAGTGCGCAATCATTTTGACTATCATTATCCAAGAATAAAAGAACTTTACCTTGAATTTTATATAGGCGCATACAAATATAATCAATATTTAATTACTTTCCAACCACAGATAGACATATTTTTACTTATTGTCATATACTATTTTTACGTTCAAGGGTAATGTTAATAAAAAAGGAAAGATTTTTATACTAAAGCAATGCCAGTCATTATCATTTGATCAAAGATTAGTTTTCGCATTTAAAGAGAGAAAGTGCGAAAAAGGCCAGCTAAGCGTTTCGTTGTTTTTCTTTTGTTGAAGAAAATCTAAAAATTTTAAAATGAAACAGTTCGGCAAATAACGGAATCCGTCACAAATCCGCCAACTATAAGGGCAATTGTTCAAGGCTGAAATAATAGTAAAACAAGTATGACTTGTGATTTCGAATTTGGTTTTATGGATAACAAATGTCAATTCAGTTATTAAATACCAAAGTTTGCAGGTATGAAGTAGCTTATCATGCTCATATTGATTTACTTTGATACTTGTATACATTCTAAGTATCAGATATGTATAGATTTTCGTCTTTATTGATTCTAACTTCATTGGGCTTAGAGACTGGCATGGCTACACGTCAAACATGACAGTATATAATCTTTTGGAGATCAATTGGGTACTTCTTTCAGAGGGAAAGAACTTACATAACTTTATAACTAGAGTGAGTGTGTGTGTGTGTGTGTGTGGTGTGTGTGTGTGTGTGTGTGTGTGTGTGTGTGGATGTAAGTATATATATATATATATATATATATATATATATATATATATATATATATATATATATATATTCGATTTCATCTTAATGTCAGTGGCGCAAGATTATTTTATGGGGGAGGTAGAAGATATTTGTTTTCAAAATCAGCGGGTAGTTTAATAATTTGCAAAACTGGGATAATGTATTTTCTTTGCTGACGTTGGAGAGACGTAGTTCAAGAGAAAGATACAAACATCAATATGCTGAAAGCAGACTGGAAACAGTTATTGGATATGCCTTACTGCGTCGACTTAGCTTCAATAACATCTTATTTATTTATTTTACTTGACGATGTATTTGCGAATAAACTATGAAAAAATATGTTTTGATTGCCTGTATCGAGTCTGTGATGATATAATTACAACAGCACAACAGTTTTCCTGAAAAGCCATGCATGTGCATTATTAATACATTTTCATGCATCTCGTCTGCTGTTGTATGTTCGTAATCGGTTTTGAAAATTATGTCAAAACTGACTAATTTACTAACCTAGTACGGTCATTAAATATCACAGTTTATTATAAATTTCATAGCGAATTATGAAATATAACAGGAGGAGCAAAATGTTATCGCTACAGTGGCGATAATGCTTTTGGAATTACTCATTCCTATTTAGGAAGTATATGCCCGTACGTATGTGATTCAAATCTGTATTTCCATATGTAGACATATTTCGTTGTTCTCTCTCTCTCTCTCTCTCTCTCTCTCTCTCTCTCTCTCTCTCTCTCTCTCCACGTCAAATGTGGACCCTCATATCTCCATTTATGCAATCAATGAGGTGTCGTCAAGAAATGTCTGTAACAAATTTCAGACAGCAAAAACTAGACTTCATGTATTAACATTTTATGATTGGTTTTCTGCATGAATCATGGGAACTGCCAGGGATTGCACTTTAATGAACTGTTTCTATGTGTCACCCATACAGTACTGTATAAGACAGACGGTGAACATTTTTAGAAGGAAAAAAAAACCCAACTAAACAAACTCTTGATTAAATATAGTAATACATTTTTAAGTAGCAGTGTTAGCTCTCATCACAATCGTGTGTGAAAATAATGGATAAATCTGAAGTTGATTAGTGCTAGATGGAAACCAAAATTAAGTGACAATCGAAAATTCGATACATCGCCTGCTCCGGAGATAGACTACAAGCTTGCCAAGGCCACAGAAAGATTTATGTTTGAATGTAGAAATTAACAAAAATGAAAAACGAATATCCTTACAATTAAACTCACAATCATTAAAATCTTTTGTTTAAAGCTGTTACGTTCTGATGTATGTCAGACGCAATCGTTCTATGATGTTTCAGTTACTCCACGCAAGTATCAATCAGCGCATGAAAATTGTGTTGACAAAATGCAAATGTCTTCTTTTTTGTACGAATACAGTCATTTTACTGAAAACAATACACAATCTGAACCATGACGAGTATTAGTTAAATTTGCAAACGTCGCAGTCCCAAACATATTGCAAAAAGTAGAACTACGTTTTGTCAATGTAGTAATGCGGCTGTTAAGTTCATTGACATAGAATGGGTAAAGCCCGTGCAAATCTGCGGCGTTTACCTTAATAATATATGTAATGAAAAGCAAATCTAAGGTTTGAGTAGTTATACCGAAGTATTTCACGAGTGAAGTGAAACCACTGTATTCTCAGCAGCGACGAAGCCACGAGTGACAATACAAATTGTTTCTGCATCACTTTGTTACGACTTCATGGTCGTAAACAAGTAACAGGAAGAAGCACAACCGACAAATTTTTTGTAAAATCAACAAATAATTTAAACCTCTAAGACATAAAATGAAAACTTTAGAGGAACTTACAAAATCCCAAATAATGATTAAGTTCTATCACAAGTTCAAACGAGCAGTGTTCGAATGAATTCTGATATTGAATGTACTGATGAATAGATAGCCTGAATAAGCTTATGTGCCAAGAGTCTTGACGTATCACAATGATAAAAGCCAGAATGTCTTTGAATAAATTCACAATAACCCAAATAATGTTTTAGTCCAAAATGTCAATGAGCACTTTGTAACTCCAATGAATACTTTAAACAAATAATTCCTTTCAAATTATATCTGAATAAATTAAACTTGATTCCACTCTGATATTAAAATATGAATGAATAATTGTTTAATTGGTCTTCCTTATATACAGACTGTTACCTGACTTATGACACAATAAAATGCCCTGGATCTGGGTAATTTGCAATGGACATTTCCATCAAATTCGTAAACAAGCTCATGTCTCTTTACTTAAATTTTAGCAAACAACCGAACATAAATCAGGTAGACCATGCTTTTCCCAGGGAAAAAGCAATGTCCTTAACTAAGATCCACGTAAAAGTGTCGTTTATTAATGATCGTTATCATAAAGTGTATCTACAATCATGGAGAAAAACTAGCTATGTAATATGTTGTTAACAAATGACTCTTCCGATCAACAATAATGGACAAAAGTTAAACAAATAAAATAGATTGACACAACTTAGATATCCTCTATGTATTCCACATTGCACCTGATTTGTATTTTACTCTGCATTTTAACATAACTGTTATCAATTACTATTGGATTGAGCAGACAATCTGTTTTGTGTTCTCTAACCTCTGGACACATATTCCTGATAAACGCGATTAATGAATGTTATTCATGAGATTTTTGTTTGCATGATTAATACACCCAAATAACGAATAGTATTCGGAAGATCACTGCATACATGCTTAATACTCATAATCAATTAATACTGTTCAAATTACTGCATACATGTTTAATACACATAATCAGTTAATACTATGCAGGAGACTGCTGCTTAAATGCATAGAGTGATCATCAAATCATTTAATTTGGACAATTTGTATCGATTGCAGTCAATGCCGATATTATACTATGATATGTTAATAGAGGAGCAGATCAAGACGGACAGTGTCTGTACCAATAACGTAAACCAGGGTTACTTATTCAGTAGGATTTTCTAAACACCAAGGTAGCGTGGCAGCTGAAAGGATATATATGAATATATGTAATTTGTTATTTTTTTATAGTTCTAATGGTCATAGACCAGAGTAGCTTACGCGATGATATACTGACCATTGTCCGTATGTCCGTTAGCTTACATTTTTTATCACTACTCGTCCTAAACAACAGACATATTAATCAGATGGTCTGGCTGGCATTAAATGAAAATGGTCCTGTTCGGACATCCATTATGACCACCGTCGTAGCCATCTTTAAAATTTAGTTATCCCAATTTCTCCTGGAGGGATGGTCATATCGAAAAGAGGATTTCACTAAAAGTCTGCTTATAATATCTAAAAATGTTACCGATGTAAAGTTCACACTGGCTGCCACTGCGGCCATCTTGAAAATCTTCTAGTTGCTAATCCTCCAGAATGTATGGTCATAGCATGTCTAGTTTTTCCTAAGTACAAATGGTACCGTTCTGATATCCAATATGGCCTCAATATCAGCCATCTTCAAATTCTTGTTATTCCTGTTGAAAAGTTTGTTATCGCTCCTCCTCCTGGATGTATTGTGGTATCAATATGTGTTTTCCACTGAGACACGTCTTTTGGTGCCTAGTTGGGGCCAAATAAAATTGGTGCTGCACGGACAACCGATATGGCCTCCACGGCAGACGTCTTGGACAGCGGCTTATAGCTACTTTTCCAGAATGGGCGGTGATATCAACATGGAGGTTTCACTAATTGACTTCTATCTAGTTGGTTCTAAATCAAAATGGTGCCAATCTGACCTCCATAACGGCGATGTTGGTACCTTTATTGTTACTCCTTTTACATGGATGGTCACATAAACGTGGTATTTTCCACTAGAAGATTTCTTATGATGTACAGCTAGTCCTACGCCAAAATGGTGCCTTACTCTACCTAAACAGAAAGTCATATTTACGCAGGATTTTCAACAGACGACTACGTCTGATGCTGTGTTGGTTTTAAGGGAAATGGTGCCAATCTGACGTACAATATGAGCGTCACACATCGGCTGTCTTGAAATTTTGCTATGTCTACCCCCGTGAAGTGGCTCTTAAATGAAAGTGGTGCCGACTTGACGTGCAATATGGTCAACACAACAGCCATATTAAAAATCTATTTATTGCTACTCCTGAATGGAAGGCTATTCTTCATAATATCATTATCTCTACCATGGGTGGTTATATCACCACCAAGGAAGGACTGATAGGAACATTTTGCTGGGTACCGGGAATGGGTACCCGGCAGGGTCAGTTTTTACCGGGTAGTACAAAGCCCAGCGGGGTCTGGGTTTCCGGCCGGCTACCCGTCCAATCCCGTTCAATATCTGGTTTTCACCAATATACTTTTTATGAGACAAAGTTGGTCCTAAATGAAAACGGTACCATTCGTAATACAACGACTGTCTTAAACATCTTAATGTCAGTACTCCCTCTGAATGGATAATCATTATGACATTTAATTTTCACCAAAAGGCGTCCACTTGTGTCTGCTTTGTCCTAATGAAAATTGTACCAATATGACGTCCAGTATATGCACTGCAGCAGCTGATTTGAAAATGTTGTTATCGCTGAAGTATATGAGAATGGTTTCAACACTCGACATTTAAGAGAAGAAATGTTCTTGTCTTGAATTCCTGGAAATTCTTATCGCACAATAGAGCGTCAGTCCCTTCGAGGTGCTCTTGTCTGTATTTATTTTTATTGGCTCAACTGATCATAGATCATAACAGCATATGGAATAGTATAATGGCGCAAAATTTTGTAGAATAATTTCGCAGTACATTCTGTTGTGGTCAGCGTGACACGTAACTATTAAGATAGATATATTGGCTAGACTCGCAATAACTTGGCAGCTTGTAATAGGTAACCTCTTCTGCTTGGAGGCATGAATTGAAGTTTAACTAGGGTCCTTTCGATAACAGCCAGAGACATGGAATATGCCAGTCTTAAACCAAGGTCAATAGAGAAAAACGACAACAGTTGAGATAAACCAAGAAAGAATTTAGAAAGTCTTGCGTCATTTGAAACAGCTGTCGTAAAATGATTTTATTTGGTAGAATAGTTGTTAATAAAGGCGGACTAGAGAAGATTATTCTGACTTCGATGGGAGTGATACAATTTTTGGTGCGTAAAGAAATCAGTCCTGACAGACTCAGCTAAACGAGGGTGCGTGTTCCCAGACGTAATTCAATCTTTAAAAAATTCCCTTCGCGAAATTACTCAGTCAAAGTTTTGATGAGAACCATAATTTTAGCTCCGGAAAATAATTAAGTATGTATTTCTCGTTAGATTTTCCAAAGGACATGGAGTCTCGAAATTTGTGAGACCGGATCCAGAGAAAAGAGAGAGAGTGAATTCTTTGATGATAAGCAAGCGAAGTCTCGGGACAAATTAGCTCCACACTTGGTATTACACAGTGGAAAAGAGCACAATATACAACCAAGACTGTATTACCAGAAAAAGCGAGAGAGATGGAGAAAAGGGAAAGAATACTGCAATGCCGACCTATCACCAAGGGTGATTTAGAAAAGAACAGAAGCACCAGGTGATGCTGACATGTCGGCAGTTTGAGTTTGATCAGTCACTCGATTATACGATAAAATTTGTCATATCAGTATAACAGAACGACTAATGGAATGACGCATAAAGTTTGTAAACTATATTCCTAAGAGAAGATGAATCATTCACATATCATGTTCGATTTCAGTTTCTTATGTAATTGATGAATATCGGCGATGGTTTCAACGCTCGACAGCTAAAGAGAAGAAATGGTGTTATCTTGAATTTCTGGAATCAGTCCCTTGACAAAGTTCTTGTTTGTTTGTTTTGTTGTTGTCTTGTTCCTGTTTCTCTATTTTTGTGGGGTGGTGTGGGGTGGGTGGGTGGTGGTACAGTTGCCGCGTCCTGATGGACATAATCTGTCATAGATGAAGATACAAATAACCCGGGAATACTTTTTATGCAGAATAGTACATTGGTTTACTTCTGTATAGAGCAGGTACCAGTGGACAAAGTAAGATATGTCCACGACTTGAATGAAAACAGTATGCCTGTCAACAGTACATTTCTTCTAAAAATGAATACACCTTCACTCAGATATGGTCAACTATTTAATCAAACAAGCAAGTACCGAACAAAGAACAAATTTTGTTATTCCTTACTGTTATGTGTATCTACATTTTTTTGTAATTCCTCCTATATGATTTGTCTACTTTTTGTAATTTTCTTTCATGGCTGTAAATTATAGTGATTATCTATAGCTGGATTTCGTACATGCATAGGGTCTATTTTAAGATATTAAAGAACGCAAAATTGCATAGGATCTATAAACAGACGCTTATGTATGTGTTGACAGTTACTAATAATAAAATTATTTGTAAATATATTTACGAGATTCGGACTTTTTCTCATTGAAAGATCGGTCAGGTGGTATAGAAGAATTAAATTAAATTCCTTCTGGACGAGTTACGTCACATGAATAGGTATTTTGAAATATTAAATTGAGTAGTACGATATGTCATGTTGGGTATATTGCGAAATAGAGTCGTAGTGACCATTGTAGTAACAACTACAATAACTGGTTTCGGGACTACGACTATTCACTCTATTTTGTTCCATTATTTCTGAAAGTTGTCTTGCTTAAAGAATTGACAAGAAGAAACAAAAATCTTGACCACCAAACACAGTACCGACTGAGCAGATTTATGACAGCCTAACACAGTATTTCCCAAAGTATGGTACTCGTACGACCGGAGGTATGCGAAAGGGTTTCGTGCGGTACGTGGCAAAAATTAAATCACTAAAGTTCGCACTAAAAATACACTACGGCACTTGGATAAAGGGTACTCCAATAAGACCAATGTCCACAAAAGGATACGCAAAATTTAAAATTTGGGAAACACTGGCCTAAAGGATCACACCACCCTAGCTCGCCTGCTTAAAACAAACAATTTACATCTGTTAGCACAGACTGTAGATTAGAAGGAACCGCTAGTGCTGTGTAAACCAATCATAAAATTCTAAGAATGAATATGTTTCAAGATAAGACTTACGTAAACTTCTCTGTGGGTATAAGTTCAGTTTGGTGTTTAACGAACCATCAACCAATGAAAGGTTATATCGTGCCGAGGGAATTGGAGTAAAGTCTTGTGCCCAAGGAAACACCCCTGCAACAGACCCAGCCTGATCTGGACAGGATTTGAACCAGCACTTTTCTGGTTGCGAGTCTGGCTCACTAACCGCAGAATCATAGCGGCCCGTCAAGCGAAATTCGTGAAGTTCTAAAACTTGTTGTTTCTAATACAGCTGTCTAAGATTATCGATAGCGTGGAAACTAAACCATTGATGTGCTTTAAGAAAACCTGCAGAGTGGCAATCATAAAACATTCGTTCGAAAAGAACCCTTAGCTTAAAGGAAGCCTGCAGAGTGGCAATGATAAAACATTCGTTCTTAAAGAACCCTTAGCTTAAAGGAAACCTGCAGGGTGGCTATGATAAAAGATTCGTTCTAAAAGAACCCCTACTTAAAGAAAACCAGCAGGGTGGCAGTGATAAAACGATTGACTCTAGAAAAACCACTGCTAAGATAAGAAACATTTGGTAATTGTAAGAGCCCCAATTTAAAAACAAAAACATTGTACAGAACATCATTTTACAACCCACCCTGCTCCGGCTATCATATAAGGGGGTGGGGGGTGGGGTGGGGTGGTGGTGGTGGTGGTAGTGGGGTTTATACCGCGGTTGACATGTTTCTATTTGAATTTAAATTCGACTTTAAGGCATGAGTAAGGAAAGCAGTCGAAAAGTCACCGAAACAGAACAGGCGTTATACAAACCATGCTACTTCAGTATTTTTGAGAGATTAGTGAACAATATGTTAAGATATCAACCATTTAATTTTCAGAAAAGGGGGAGGGGGTGCTTGAATTTAAAAAAAAATGATTTCCCACCCACTAATAACTTGAAAGTAATATACTTCCTCTCTTTTGCAAGACAAAAATAACTGATTATATCTTTTATATTGCTTGAAGAAAGAGATTATCTTGAGGTGAAAGAAAAATATATAGAGTGGATGGAATGAAAATCGCATAACCCCCCCCCCCCCGTTAAATGGTTGCAGTGAGCATATTCATTATCATCATCATCATTTTCAATAATATTGTTATCCTCCTCTTCTTGACAAAGATTGGACGTGCAAAAGAACGACGAGTTCATAGACCGGTGGCCTAGTGGTTTGAGAGACCTCCTCGGATGCGGGAGGTCACGGATTCGAACCCCGGCCGAGTCATACCAGACTTATAAAAATGGTACTAAGAGCTGCCTCGCTTGGCGCTCAGCATTAAGAAGTTAGTGTGTGGACTGGTCGGCCTAGTGTCAGGATAATGCGACTTGGTGGGACATCATGCTACATGTCTGGGCACGATGCCCCAGTGCTAGACATCAACTGCCACACTGTAGACATCGTAGCGATATGACTGAAATTTGTTTAAAGCTACTTTAAAATCCCAAATCACACACACACACACACACACACACACACACACACACACACACACGTGTTAATAAATTCTGAACATTGCCTTCTAACGATAGCCAATTCAGCAGACACGGACCTGTGCCTCCAGAAAATTTCTGAAGCATAGGCCGCCTTTTCCTTCGAGTCAGTTATCAATATCACCTGTCAGTTTCAAATATAAACTGACACTCTTGATAAAAACTCGGTTGTACGGTGCACGCGCTTTTTATGGTTCATTACAGATTAATAGACGATGATATTAAGTTTTTTTTGCCGTCTCTGGTTGGGTCATGGTAGTTCAAGGTGATTTCATTTTCCTACAAAAGTTTTCGTATTCGCAGTGTGGCAAGGTTATCAATGCACGTGAGTGATCCAAATGGCAAATCGCCACCTCGGTTATAAAATGGCAGGTGTTCAAATGGTGTGTATTCGGTTAGGAAACCTGGAGGAACAACTTAAAAAGGTTTAAGACAACGAAATGTTAAAAATTGCAGGTCAGCAACGAAATAATTTTGTTCATGCTTTACATCCAATTGGCTTACGTAGTGGAAGATCCAAGCTACAGACTTGTAGCTCTTTCATCATATCTTTTATTTTCGTCGCATAGCTACGTTCGAAGTAGTAAACGCTCATTGTTTTTTTAAGCAATTTTTGTTTTTTGGAATTGTTTTTCCTTTCACTCATTAATATTTTGACATGGCACAAGAAAGTTACTTATATTATTTGTTTTTATTTAAATACCGCTTTTTGACTCAAATCAAATTACCCCTGAATGGTCGAAAATACATCCTATTATTGTTTTACAGGAAGATATGACGCAAAATAATCAGGCTTTAGTTTCTCATGTGAGGGGCATAATTAGTGAATTTAATAGCATGGCGATGCATTGATTCACACCGCATCCCGAGTGATTGTGAGGTGTGTTGTTGCCAATTCAGATAACAGCAACAACAGCAGAGGAAAGAAGCAGATCTCGCCTAATTTGGACTTGGTAACCTTTAGCAAAGGCTGACGCATATACCATTGCTGGTGGTTTCTTGTTGTATATTTGGTGGTTAATACCGTATCTCTTTGTTTTGTTGCATGATTTATTGTGCAAATGGGTCGGGCCACAATTTGTCCAGCTTAGTTACGATACTACCCAGGCAGACACACAAAATCAAAGCGTTTAAATATAAAAAAAAAAAAAAAATGAAACAGAAACAGTGAACAGGAAAGTGCATTTTAAGTTTTAATTATGTTTGAGAAGCCATCGAAAGTACAACAGTGAGGAACACTTAAAAAATAAGAGTGACAGTTTTCTAAATATTTACATTACGAAATTGTGCAAATACTGTTTGTTCGAACTGGATGGTCTTAACGACCTCGCTTTTCTCCGTGTGATGGAGAACGATTTCAGTAATTAAAACGCGCATTATCTATATTATGAACACAAGTTTTGCAAAAATATCATTCTGTTATTATTGTGGTTTGCTTTGGTGCTTTACCGCACAGCAACACAAGTAGGTTATGTAGTGTCGAGGCAATTGGAGTAAAGTGCCATTCTGATATTATAAGAGCTTGAACAAATTTAATACACTTCTAGGCATAAAATGCTTCCTTCATCCTGGCCAAGGTTCGTACTTACTTTATGGAATACAGCTGTTAACATTGCACTCTTCCTTGTTCAAGCTATTGACGTATCTATTTGAATTAGTGGTGTTTGGCGCAGTTTGGCTCAATCGAGTGCTATTGTAAAAAGTGAGTATCTTAAACGTGCAGATAGTGTGTAATTTAGGCATAACCCATCACCTATATATCTACACCTAACGCTGAGTGTGAATACGGCAACTTTTAATGAGGTAACTTAATACTCTGTGCTTTTCTCAATTGATTGGACTTCCAATATTAGCAGTTTCTATACCCAAAATAGAAATGTCAGTGGTAATTACATCTCCCATTTCTAACTGCACATAAAGCCATCCCTTGAGAGTGTATCAGGGTAGTTTTTAAAGTTCTTTTTATTATTTTTTTATTTTTAGGATTATGCATCCTAATATGATTCGGATTTGTCTGTCTCCAGTTTCTAATCGTAGGCTCATTTTAGAAATGATATGGGTTGGTGGTTGGAAAGTCACACACAGATGTAAAACTTCGTCTGTTTTTTCTTGTGAGACTGTAAATGATCCACAAGGGCCAGACGAAAGAAAAGTGTTTCAGATTAAACGAAAAGTAGTTTCGGCACAGTTTTAGAGTGAGGACTTGATTAGGTTAGTTTTGTCCTGTTTTGGAGCCAGGACTTGATTAGTTTAGTTTCAGTCCTGTTTTAGATACAGTACTTCCAGTTCTACTGCGACCTATTTAATAATTGAAACTGATGCATCAGGCTACACTTCGCGTAGTGTAATAAATTTAGCACCAATGTTTAGCTCTAAGATTCAACGTTTTAGGCCCACATTAAATTTTACTTACTTTATCCAACCTTTAAGGAATGTCAGCGTGTTATCGAATGTTACCGCTGGATACGACCATGGCGATCATGCGCGATGCCTGCTTAATATGCAAGTGCAATGTGCTGAATGGAGTACCACCATCTCATTGGTCGACTGAAAATGAAATATTCCGTATATTGATAGCCTCAGTTTCAATCGACCAATGATAAGGCATTATTCCGTTCAGCGCGTTGCACTTGCATGTTAAACAGGCGCGATCATGTCTATGTTCAGTGGTAACGATTATTACGCTACGCGAAGTATAGCCAGACATATCCGTGTCGATTCTTAATTAGGTCGCGGGAGAAATGGAAGAAGTGTTCTTGTATTATTGTACAGTATATAGATGATTTAACGATAAATTATAATCATCGATAAGAGCCCCTGTGCGTTGAAACATGACCGGAGAGATCGTAGTTTCAAGTCGCGACGCATCCATTGTTATGTGCCCTAGAGTTAGGTTAAAGGCCTTGATTCAGTCATCCCAGCTTGGAAGTCAGCCTGGTGTCGCATCTTTGAAGTGGAGTCACGTACTTTCAGCCTCTATGAATACATCAAGGAACTAATACAAGTTCCGGCGTTTTGAGTCATACATAAATTCCGGAAGACTTAACCTTGGTTGTAATATGGGACTCTTGCATTACTCTATACAGACATGAAACAGTGATAACACTTCCACAGAACACTAACGTAAACGAAGAACATTACTTCGCGGACAAAGATAAAAAAAAATATATACATCATGCCCCACCGCTACTGTTGAGGCGCATACAAGTATTTACGCAGTCTTCAAAGTATTTATTACGAACAATCATGCACAAACGTTTTGGTTGTCACGTGTCCAAAAACGTCAGTCTGCTTTCAAGCAAGGCACATGCAAACACATACAGTGAAAAAGGGGTTTACTGAGTGGGGGCGGTCATAATCTCGTATCATACTAGACTTAGATTTGTACAAAGATGAATCCATGATAAACAATGTACTCAAAGCTAGAATTCATACTTTTAAACATGTGAATATACAAGATGAGATTTGTTTTGTATAGTTAGGGACCGACCATTTAATTTTCGGGAGGGGTTGGCGGTGGATTGGCTGGGATCTTCTATCGAACTAATATTTTTTTAATTGTATCCTGAGGTAGTATATTTTTTAAACTAATATGACGGATATAATTCTTTTTCTTTATACAAATATGAGCAAGAATACTGCTTTGAAAGTAAATCATGGCCGGAACATTTTGCTCACAAGAAGTCCACCCCCTTCCCGGAAATTAAATGGTCCGCCCATTAGCTTTAGTGCAGATACGTTTACATCAGGCTGAAGCGGAATCTCTTAAGGATGACGTTAATTCAGATGCAAGGATAAGGACCATTGTGAATGACACGCTGAAGTGTGTAATTCTAAGGTTGAACTTATTGGATTTCGATGTACACTGTAGCTACTATAGTAAATCATGACATTTCCCATATCAGTATTCTATATGTCAATAACGTATTCCACACAAATCCACTTGTTATCTCGCATCCGTGTATACCAATGTTTCCTAAAAAAATTTCCTGAAAACAAACATATGATCAGGTTCTCCATCTCTTGTATCCCTATTTTTTTTTAAATGCGAGTAGATATAGATCAGAGCTTCTTAAACTGAGGTGCGCGGACCACTGGCGATCCGTGATTTCCATTCAGATGGTCCGCGGAAAGGTTTACAGTCGTCAGCTAACGGTACAATCAACATTAGGAAAGATAATTAATTAAGTAGTCCGCCAAGACCCTTATCAATTTTCAATTCGTCGGCAGAAAAAGTTTTCGAACGACTGAGATAAAATAAAAAGAGGACTCCGACAAGAGAACAATACTATATCTGTCTGTAGTCAAAGATTTGTTTAATAGTGGCTTCGGTTTGAAACCACTTGCTCTTTGCATGCTTTGAAATTAAACAAATGCATCCATCAAATCTATAAATAAAAACCCCCAAGGGTTCATTCGTTATCAGTATTAAGATAGCAGTCATTACCTTCTCTTCACCCAACCCCCACTTCACTGTATCTGACATAAAACCACAAAACACCGAGGCAGGCATCTTCGCTAGACGAGATTACGATATGTTAGCCCCATCTACACCTTTGCGGATTGAACAGATATTTCTGTGCTTCGGGTCTGTGGCTCGGTCTTTTAAAAATGCATGTCTATAATAAATATATATGAATTAAGACAGAAGTCATTTTTGTATACAATATTTAGCTCTTGCACGATTTCCAGGCAAAATCCAAGATAGTTTAATACCTTCTACACCAGCCACGCGCGGGCCGCATAAGAGATTTTTAGAGACTTACCCTATGTTATATGTAAGCGGATAAACCAGGTCGCTGGTCCTAGGTTGCAAATGCCTGTTGTACGCTCACAAAACAAAAATGGATGTTCACACACGGACACGGACAGTCTCATTCGATCCATTTCTCGCAATGAAAACGATGCAACTATATGTCAGAGGCAACTATATATGTCAGAGGCAACTATATGTCAGAGGCAACTATATGTCAGATAATACAGTATATAACCCTTGAATCAAATATTTCATCTCGAGTCCTAAGTCCTGGTCAGTTATGGAGGTTCTATATGTTATAGTTACGTTATCTTGGTACTAGAAAGTAATTTTGAGTAACAGTTGCTCAGTTTCCTGTCTATTGTTTTAGTGGTACTTTTTCAAGTCATTTTTATCCGTGACCCGTAGCGCTTCGTTCAGTATAGCAATGACGACCACTAAACCAAACCACAAGAAAGCAATACTGCATTCTTTAAAACCGCAGGGCTCTATAAAGAGAGCTGAGAGGAAATAAGCGATATATTTTAATCATGTATGATGGACAGCGCAAACCCGCAAAAAGCTTTATTATTTTACAACTGACTCGGACTTTTAGCAGGGAAGCGGCCTGATACATCTCCAAACTTTCCGATGAATATTAGGTTTATATTGCATCTTCATAAGCCTGCAATAATGCGGAGCATACTATGTTCTGACGTTGTCCGTCCGTCTGTACCGTTTATTCCCTCAAGTTTCCCACCATTTATCGTTAACACACTTTGTGCATGGCTTGTACTTGGGAAAAGGAAGAAGCCTATCGATTTCGGGGCCAAAAGGTTAAAGTTTATGGTTACAGTGATTGAAAGGAATGGTTTTGTCCTACATCACAAACCCGGGGCACACTTAGTGGATGCCTTGTGCATCGGGTAAGGATGAATCATATCGATTTTAATGTAAAAACTTCAAAGGTGAAAGTCAACTGTCACTGAAAGAAAAGAAATCTGGTTTCCGCACATTAGTTAGGTTTCACAGACCTAGACCGAACTTTGTGGATGGCTTGTCTATAGGTTAAGATAAAAGCCCGTACACTTGGGGTTAAAAGGTACAAGGTCAAAGTCACTGTGACAAAAAGAGAAATAGCTGTTTTCGCACAATAACTTTACTTCTACTTAAGAGACTGGGACTAAGTTTTGTGGACAGCTTGCCCTTGGAATAAATTGCAAGCTTATTTATTTGTGGGGTCCAAAGCTTAAAGGTCGAGGTCCATGTGGCTAAAAAATGAATTATTTCTTTGGTACAGAAGTTTAGTTCTCTGCCATATAACCTCACTGAAGTTTGTTGATGATTTCTAGTTTGGCTAATTAAGACATCACGTTGATTTTTTTTGGGGGGGGGGCGATGGTGGTAGTGGTCAAAACGTCAAAAGATCAAGATCACTATGACTGAAAACAGAAATCTGATTTTTTTCATTAGTTTAGTCCATGATCACAGAGCTTGACCAAGTTTATGGAGGGCTTGAATGTAATGTATGAAAGAGCCTTTTGGTTTTGTTGACACATGGTCAAAAGCTTATTGGTTTGAAGGTCAGAAGGTCAAACGTCATGATCGTTGCAACTCAAAAGAAAGTTGTGTTTCGCAAAATAACTTTTGTTCTAAGTTTCTTGTCCGAACTTTGTGAATGGCTTCTATAGGGGGCCGTAAAGAGACCATTATATAGTGTGGCATAAACATCAAATGTCACAGTCATGACAAGTATAATTAGAAAATAATGGTTTCTGTGCAATAAGTTTAGTTCAAGGTCACATCTTGACCAAACCGTCCAGGGCACTGAGTCACGTTGGACAATAATTTCTACAATCAACCATGCCTATATCAAGGACAATTAAACAGAGAGGCCATACTAATATCTTGTTGACGGCGCACTTTATATTTCGTTAGCTGATGACGTCATTTCTCAAACAAGAACCGGGGCCCCGAGTGACCGAGTGGTCTAAAGCGGTCTTCGTTACGGATCACTGCCATCTCACCTCTGTCTGCGTCGGTTCGAGTCTCGGATTCTGCGAATGTGGATATGTGAGAAAGCTTGCCAGTAGCTTCTCGTGGGTTGGTGGTTCTTTCCGGGGATTTCCCGGTTTCTTCCTCCATCATTTATACTGGCCGCCATGTATAGCCTATCGTGTGCTGAAAAATGGCCTTAAGCCCTACAACAACAACAACAACAACAACAACAAACAAGAACCATAGCTTGTAATTAGAATAAAGGAGGCCAACACTGAATTAACAATCAAAAACACAAGAAGGAAATGCAACGTTACATATGAAATAAAATAGAAAAGCAGATTGCAAAAAGTGAGATAATAAGGACCACCAAGATATTATCGACATAGTAGTATGTCCTCTGTGAATATGAAGGAAATCAACCGTTAAAATTTTGGTACCGGTTTGACTGATTGATTGATTGATTAATTAGCTGAGTGTTATTTAACGACATATCAAAACATCAAAGGCTATCTCATGCCAATGCGATTCGATTTTGGTACCTTGTTCAAGTACACGGCGTGGTGGCAGACCCTGCCTGGTCTTGACATGATATGAAACAAAACCCTTCTGGTCGCGAGTCTGGCTCGCTAACCATTGAGCAACCGTTGCTGTATGTACGCCATAGAATGCTCAGTGGGGCACAAGGATTCCCGGGGAAATTAGACGTTTTGTGCAATCGCTATCCTCTTTCGTACCTCTGATCTTATCATTTCTTTGATTGAACGGTGAATAGAATCTCGCCATCAAGCATAGTGGGGAACGCACACATTGATTTAGTGCCTTGATAAGAGAACTACTGGTGTTAAGCAGGACATTCGACATTAGAAAAATATGCTGATATTATGCCAGGTGCAACGGATTCACGCCACTTCTTATGGAATAGATCTTTAAAAATGGTCTGTTGGGATTATTATTGATAAATTCGATCCGCTGAAAACCTATGAGATGAAGAAGCCCTGCAGAGTTTTTGTGATAAGGCACTTCAGATAGATGCTCTTCCCATATATCTGCACAGTGTTCCCGGTCCCATATATCCACTGTGTTCCTTTCTAGATCTACTCAGCTCATGGACTAAAAGAGCTTATGTCATGGTCTGTTACTTGTCATCTATCGTTCGTCCGTTAGCACAGGTTTGTTATCGCCAGTTCTTCTAAACTACTTGAAGGATTGCCATGAAGCTTCACACACACACACACACACACACACACACACACACACACACACACACACACACTTATCCCGTGGTCAATTTTATCCTAGTTGAAAATGGCGCTGATCAGATGCTTAATATGGCCGCTACGGCAGCCCTCTTGAAACTATTATTTACCACTACACCTCCTGAATGGATGATCACATCCACATGCGGTTTTCACTCTGATGTCTGTTTGGACTTAGTTGAGAATGGTGCCGATCCAACTTCCAATATGGTCGGAATAGGGTCCATTTTGAAACTCTTGCTTTCGCCACTTCTCCTACATGGATGGTCATATCAACATGGCTTTTTCACTACAAGATCTCTTAGGATACCTAACTGGTCCTAAACGAAAATCATGTTGATCATATATCCAGTATGTCCGTCATGGCAGCCATCTTGAAAATCTTGTTATCCATCTTGAAAATGGTTATCGCTACTCTTCCTACATGAATGGTTACATCAAGACGGGGTTTCTCTAAAAGACTTCTCATTTTGTCTGGTTGGCCTAGTCGTATTTTGAACACATCGTTTTCTCTGCTGCTCCCGAATGGATGGTTATACATGCATCAACAAGGGGTTTTCAACATTAGACTTCTTATAATACCAAGCTGGTTCTAAATGGAAATGTCGCCAGTCGTACATACAGTAATTGCTGCCACAACGACTGTCATAAAAATCTTTTTGTCACTAACCATGAATGGATGATCATTATGACATAGAGTTTTCAACAAGACTCATCTAATGATGTCTTCCTTGTCCTAAATGAAACTTGTGCCAAGCTGACAGGGATGGTTTCAACACTCGACATTTGAAAGGAAGAAATGGTCACATATTGAATTCCCGTAATTCCTTATCACCAAGTAGAGTGCCAGGGCCTTCTAGAGACTCTTGTTTTCATTTGCAGTGGTTTAAAGGTTATCGACATTTTTGAGCCTCCATGAGCTCAATTGGTAGAGCGTTGGATTCTGTACTGTGGTTGGTTCCATACCCGCCAAAAGGAAGGAGAAGGAAAGGAAATTTTTATGCAATCGATAAAAATAAAAAAAGTAATGAAATAGAATAATTCAGAAGAGGGAGGTATGTATAGCACGTAGATTACATTTATAAACTATTGTCATCATCATTATCCTCATCGTCGCCATCGTCTCGTCGTCCTCCTTCATGAAATAGATTCAAAGTTAGTAATGCTCATTATTAAAATCAATAGGGATAGACTCTAGACTGGACATACTTGTGCACGATCATACTTTTCAATCATTACATCATTGACATATGATTCTGCCAATTAAGGTTTCAAAATATTTGTTTAAAAAAGATCTATTTAAAGGAATTGATCTTTCAAGATTCCTTTAAATTCTAGTAAATCATGTTTTATACACCTCTTGCAAGTAAGACCCAGCATTACGTCATGCCAGATTAGTTTGTAATTAAAAAGTAAGTGCAATTCCTAGAGGATAAGCAACCTCTATGTTGAAACAGGTTACGAAATCGCAAGTATCTGAAATTTGATGGTCACGTTTACCGAAAGATCATATCACAGAAAAAACGACAGAGAAATGAAGCTTTGGGAACCAAATATATGTGTGCCTTTTAGGTCATCATTGAGATCATGTACTGTTCCTGTGAGACTAAATTCTGGAATCTGATAATCAGATATCCGACAGACGGTATTAGAATTGAATTAACGGGAAACAGAAAGCAGGTAAAACTATTTCTTCAAAACTACTTCTAAGTTCTGTATAATATGTCTTGCCTCAGCATTGTATGATTGCTTGCTTGAGATAAGGAAAAGACAACCAGTTGATTTTGCTGATAAATGGTCAAAGTTCAGATTCGGGGGGAATAAAACAGAGACAAGGATTTCCACACAGAAAACATCAGAACACTTTACACAAATCATAACCAGACTTTGTGCATGGCTTGCACTGAGACAAGAAAAGCAACTAGTCATTGTGGGGTCAATAGTTATGGATCAAAGTCACTAAAGCTGAAACGAGAAAAATGTTTTCTCAAAATCAGAGTTCTGGGTTTTGTCTTCATAGATGGGATGTATTTGAAACAATGAAAGTATATATTGATAAAGAGGTGCATATTGCTAGGTAACGTCGCTTAACGACTGTGACATAGTCCACGACATGAGCTAAACATGTACGACGTCTCTTAGTGTACGTAAATGTTGTACAATATTGGGTATAAAATGTACTATTTATGGTACTTTTGATACTGATTTTTGAAAGCTTTTTCGACCTTTTTTATCTTTTATGAAACCTGTTTTCACCTATTGCCACCAAGAATGCAGCATTGGAGTAATCGGGGTGAGCACGTGTCTCGCAGCAAAATACTTTTTTTGTAAGTCCTGTTATGCTGGGTATATCCAATACTACTTAAAATAATGACTTGTGTCACAGATGAATGGCGTCATGATGACTTTTTCTCACAGTTCATATTAGTTGTTGTCATGATTTGCCGTATAAAAAGCAAAGCTGTGTAAGTAATGATATGAAAATATTTTATTTCATATATCGTTAGCTTTTATGCCTAAATTACGCACTTACCCCTTATTGTGGACGTAATGTGCAGTATATTCTAAAAATTTTCTCTTTCCATTACAGCCCGATGGACACGAAGAGTAGTAATACTTATATATCAGTCCCTGGGGAATATTCTCTTGAGTTCCTGATTATTTTTTCTCCCTTTATTTTCTTTCTCATTTAAGGTGCCGCATCATATAACTAAGTCACGCTACATGTCCTAAGCATTCAGGAAAACAATAACATACGGTCGAAGAAATGAGTTAGAAACATGGCACGTGCCAGTTGATCTTCAACTTTTGACCTTACGGTACATAAGGAGGGCATTGGAATTTCCAACAAATATCATCATACTACATTGATCCTGCGTCCTGACATTAAATCCCTATCGCCAACACCCTACCCCACCCCACCGCCCACATTTCCTTTACATTTTTCTTCTATATTAAGAGCAACACCAGCTACAGCAGTTTTTTTCTGCTACAAAAGGACCAATGTCTTGCCTCCGTGGATTCATACGTTCAAGCAACTTTTGTAAGGGCCGAAAAGTTCTTCCAACTTTGGGGGCTGGGGAAGAGGGTAGTGTTAGAATGAGGGCGCTGTATTATTTCTATACTCGAAACAATATCTTTATGACAAGTATTTAATCCACAATATTGTAAAGAAATAAACCGATTAACATCCATATTTATACATTTACCTACTAAAGAGTGTGTGTTTGTGTTTTGAATTTTTAACGTACGTTTAACAATTGGTCAGTCATATCGCTACGACATCTGCTGTGTGGCAGTTTATGGTGATGTATATAGCACTGGGGCATCATGCCGCAGACATGTAACATTATGTCAAAGTCACATTATCCTGACACCAGGCCGACTAGTCCCAACACTAAACCTCTTAATGCTGAGCGCCAAGCGAGGCAGCTGCATTACCATTTTTGTAAGTCTTTGATATGATTCTGGATGGGTTCGAACCCGAGATGCGGACTTTTTAACCACTTACGCCACTGGAGCGGTTCCTACTAAAGAGACCGATCGAGCTAAATTAAAGCCATTTAGTCTGACCAACGTTGTATTTATACAAAGCAAGAAGCTACGTGATAGTCCATTAAAATTATGGCATTGGTTCCAGTATTTTAAGAAAAAGACAAGAAAATGTTACTCTTTGCCAGTAGCTTTAATTTTCTTTCAGTTTTACTCAAGTGTATCGAGAGTCAGTCTGATCAAGTTATCTCAGCCCTCCAAGATTTTAGTCACTCCTTTGATGAAAATCGATGCACAGCTACTGAGTGTTGCTTTCTTGCATGCTTTGTTTCACTACCTAATGTTCCATTTATTTATTTATTTAATATTTCGAGTTATCTGTATTTTCCTATATAGAGAAGAAATAGTGTAACAAAATGTGTAGGAATGGTATAAGCAGGTTTCCCGGTCGCAGCGATCGGAGATAGGGGTCAGTTGTTGCACGTCTGGATCATACGATAATGGCCAAGCATCTGTCAGAAAGAATTTTTCAAGTTTCAGCTTTAGTTCCCAGCAAACGAAAGCCAGGGCCATATTTATCAGTTTATTTACGATCTTGGCCAAATCGGGGTCTTGAGAAAATACTGGAATCTAATATTGGGAGGGTCTAATAGTCCTTTTAACGTAATTTTGAATTGTACGCAATTATATGCCATCTATTGTGTGAGGGGGTTGGGTGTGGGGTGTGGGTGTGTGAATTAGATTTTTAAAGTAGCTTCAACAATTTTATCAGTCATATTGCTACGATGTCTCCAGTGTGGCATTTATATAGTGATGTCTTGCACCGGGGCATCATGCCACAGACAGGAATCATCATGCCACACCCAGTCATGTTATCCTGACACCAGGCCGACCAGTCCTTACACTAACCTCTTAATGCTGAGTGTTTTTCTTTTTCTTTTGTGCCGTTCTGTTCTCTATGGGTTGATTTTACGCGGTTAATGTAGAACTGTCATACTGGCTGTTCATATGATGGAAACAATATAAGCAGCGCGTAAAATACTCGCTTTATTTGTTAGATTCTGTCAATATAAATCTTCCATTCGTTTATTTAATTATGTATTGATTTTTAGCTATATTAGACATAGACTGGAAGAGCTTATGGGATGGTCTGTTGTCCGTCGTCCTATGTTCGGCGTCTGTTTGTTCATTAGCATAAGTTTGTTATCGCTACTCCTCCTAAACTACTTGGGGCATTGCCAAGAAACTTTAAAAGCACGCATATCTCATGGTCACGTAGTCACAGATGAAAAAAGATGATTCTCGAACATCCTATGTGGTCGCCATAGCGTAAACCTTAAATTTCTTTTTATCGCTTCTTTTTCTGAATCGATAGTCACATCAACATCGGGTTTTACTGAAAGATTTCTTACGAAGTCTACTTGGCCCTAAATGAAAATAATGCTCATCTGACATTCAATATGGCTACCACTTCAGCCATCTTGAAAATCTTGTTATCGCTACTACTCCTCAGTGTATGTTCATATCAACATAGAGTTCTCACTAAAAGACTTCTTATGATGTCTAGTTAACCTAAATGAAAATGATGCTGATCTGGAATTCATATGGTGTCCACAATAGCCATTTTGAAAGTCTTATCGCAACTCGTCGTGAGCAGAAATTTTTATCGACGTGGCGTTTTCACCAAATGATTTCCAATTGATCTTAAATGAACATATTGTCGATCTGACGTCCCACATGGCCGCCACAGTAGCAATCTAGAAATTTATTTATTGCTACTCCTCCTGAGCGGAAATTCATATTGAAATGGCGTTTTCACCAAAGACTTCTTATGAGGTCTACTTGGTTCTAAATGAAACTGGTGCTGATCTCGGGTCTACAACTACCACGGTGGGCGGCTTGAACATCTTATCACTACTTTTCCTGAGTGAACGGTCATATTATCTTGGGGTTTTTAATAAAAGGCTTCATATAATGTCGTGTCGATCTTATATTAAAACTGCTTTCCTGGAATGGGTTACTGTATTTATCTCTGTGTGCGTGTGTGGGTGTGTGGGTGGGTGGGTGGGTGTGTGATTTGGATTTTTTAACGTAGCTTTAACAATTTTTCAGTCATATCGCTACGATGTCTGCAGTGTGGCTGTTTATAGTGATGTCTAGCACTGAGGCATCATCCCGCAGACATGTAGCATGATGTCCCACCAAGTCACATTATCCTGACACCTGGCCGACCAGTCCTAACACTAACCTCTTAATGCTGAGCGCCAAGCGAGGCAGGTGTTAGTACCATTTTTATAAGTCTTTGGTATGACTCGGCCGGGGATCGAACCCATGACCTCCCGCATCCTAGGCGGACGCTCTAACCACTAGGCCACCGGAGCGGTGTCTGTATTTTCTTCTTTCATTTAGTTCCAAAAATATTTTCTTCATTGATCATGTTTGATTTTCATACATGGATAAATTAGAACGTTAACACTGCGCTAATACGTCACTGATAAAGCTAGCATCATACTACTTAAACGTACTATTAACCCTCCATCCACATTCCAACGTCATTGATAATGTGCCGCACATAATGAGGTAATATAATACGTTCGCCATTTTGAAATTGGTAATCAGTCTGTCTACAAATGATGATTTCAAGACCTAAAGCTAACAAAAGTAAAATAATAACAAAAAAGTAAAATGTAGTTGACATAATTTTAATCCTCTTTGCGGACCGTAATTTTTTGTGAAAAAAGGCCAGGCTTGACGTTTGACGATGGATAATTCCAACTAAAGTTTACACTGATGAAACTTCAGAGACGTTTTGTACTTGTATCAAATTTTGCGTAATATATCTGTCCACCACATCCATAATTATCTATTTTAGCACCCTTTCCCTAGTTTTCATTATTTAGCTGCATCATACACAATTGTCTCCCTTCTCCCCCCCCCCCCGGGAGTTCAAGGATATAGGTTATGCCCCATGTGCCACCATATAGAAACGGGCTATTAATGGCGCAAACAGTGTACTTTCGGATGCGTCCCGTCATGATACGCACACTGAGAATGGTCTTGGACCTTTAAAAAACAGTTAGGATTATATAAAAAATAGTTATTTTCATTTTTGTTAGCTTCATCTTTTCTTTTACGCCATTTGGGTCATGCATAAACTTGATTGACACTACATGTCCACGACTGTGCTGATGTGCCGTCAGATCTTGCATACATACATACATACATACATACATACATACATACATACATACATAGACGGCTTTATTGTTGAATCTTTTCCATGTTCTAAATTCTGGTAATCCACGGATAGGCCGTGATCTAAATGTAGCAGGTATTCCACGGACGAGTGCTTCCAAGTGAGATACTATGTTGATATACAGTTGTACTGCCATTACACAGACGTCATCAACCGAGTTCCCTTCCTTCCTCGGGTGTATTGCCAGTTATCACGGTACGCCCTCCAGATGGCGGGCCGACAGTGTTGATCAGACGCGACTGTCTGTGTTGGCTGTTTTCTTCACGTCTCAGCCAGATCCAACTGGACACGCATTCTGCTGTCTTGCTTAGTGTCAGTGCTGATGTTTTCAGTGTACTTCGTCTAGTGCACTGAACATCGTCCAGGTCGACTGTGCAGAAAACCCCATGCATCTTCCACCGGGAAGACTCAATATAAAACATCAAATTGCGAAAAGGAAAACAGATTACAATGTGTGTGTGTGTGTGTGTGTGTGTGTGTGTGTGTGTGTGTGTGTGAGAGAGAGAGAGAGACAGACAGAGACAGAGAGACAGAGAGAGAGAGTAAATTTTCAAAACTGATTCTACAAATAAAATGAAATGGTAGACGTTGAAAATTGCTTGTGCATAACGTGCCATAATCAATTAAAATAAAAATAATCAGATTGCTTGCAGACAAAAATATATCAGCGCGGAAAGAAATACGCTAACATTCGTACATATGGAGTAATGGCAGTTTTACTTCCGCAGCAGAAAGTTATCAAGAAAGTGAAAATTACATGTCAAACTGACCGCTGTCCTTCTTAGATTGGGCGTATATTTTCATTTAAGAAAATTCTTAAGTATAGCTACATGCCTTCAGTTCCTGCTCCAAAATGGTCAAGAACGTCTGAGAAAATGTTGCAGACAATCACATCACTAGCCAACATACATGCATGTACAAATTTCAGCGTTGATGAGTATGGTTGCCACTCGAATATGATCACATGCGCAGTCGAAAAATGAATGGCTGTATTCATTTTATCTCGGTTGCTGATGCAATATTTATTTTTTTAAAGAAGAAAGTATGTGGTGGGTGGGTGGGAAACACGTAAGGGAAACAAATGTGACACGAGGTAAAGACAGCTGATCATATAAAAATCAGAAGGAAAGCCGCTATCATTCAATAAAGCAGTTAGACAACATGCTGTTGCGTGATACCAGATATATCGAGATGTTGGGACTCAAAGATTCTTGCTGCAAAATTCTCGGGCAATAAAGCTCCCTCGATTTCTGTACGAATTCCCTATTCGTCGCCTCATTCTATCATGTATATGGTATCCCACTCGAGCATATCCTGTAACTAACACTTAGAAAACCTTGTTCTCATACTCCAATCATATAATTACATATTTCTTCCTCATGCACAATTGTCATTTGCGCATTTAATTGCCGTCGCACATGAGCGCTTCTCTTATAATTCCTATTTTGAATTTGTTCATGAGTTGTATTTCTTTTCTAATGACAACAACGCACTCCATATCTGTGTGGCTAGATTTATTTCATCTAATACATCTCTGTTGTTGACCTGCTCCCAATAAAGCCAATGTAAAATCTGCACGTGGTACTGATCAAAACAGGAAGAACGCGTGTGCGTTCACTGAAACCCTAATCCCCTATAATGAAAACGATATGTGTCCTTTCAAGCCTTAAAGCCGTTTGATCCTAAATGTCTCAAAAAGTCATCTCTTATTCTTCCAGTCTGGAAACATGCACGAACCCCAAGCGCATGCTTGCAAACATCAGCAAATATGTATCGTAAGATTTTGATTCTCCGGGCAAACATAATCCTTGATAGGTAGGGCATCACGATTCTGTTGAAATCCAACTGCCAATAAAGTCTTGGGTAACCTCCACAGTAATACGCATGACATTAAACGTGTTGTTTCTCCTTATTTATTCGACCTTTCCTTAATTGCTGCCAATAATGTTTCGATGCATTCATTTATGACTGTAAAGGAGTAAATTAAGCCTGGTTGTAATACTCAGGGGATCATTATTACTTAGTTACGATTCATTCCATACATATTCGGTTTATGCATAGTCTGCAGGTGACATATACGGATTCTACAGCTGTTTTGTTAAAGTGTAGCGAGTAGAATACGCATCTGCCATGTTTTGATATACATTGAATTCCTACACCTCCCCACCCCAACCCCTTGCACGTATGTATCATAATTTACATTCGACAAGTAATTGCGTGAATTCCTTGAATCACTTATTTCATTTACTTTGCATTATTACTTTTGATCAAACAAAAATTAACCATGGTTGCTCATGGGCAATATAAATCATTAACATATTCGAATTTACACGTTACATGGCTCACCGGGGCCCCGAGTGGCCGAGTGGTCTAAAGCGCTGATCGTTACGGGTCACTGCCATCTCACCTCTGTCTGCGTGGGTTCGAGTCCAGGCTCGGCTAACGTGGGTACGTGAGAAAGCCTGCCAGTAGCTTCTCGTGGGTCGGTGGTTCTTCCCGGGGTTTTCCAGGGTTCTTCCTCCACCATTAATACTGGCCGCCATGTATAGCCTATCTTGTGCTGAAAAATGGCGTTAAACCCTATAACAATAACAACAACAACAACAACATGTCTCACCTTCAGAAAAAATAAAAGAAAAAAAAACATGCGATGGAACACCGACCTAATTTGCTAGCGCAGCAAGATCCGAAGAATTTCGAATAATGAATATGGTACTTTCCAACCTATTTATAAATGTGCAGTGTAGATCGTCAACTAACCGTTCTGTTAATAAATGTGCAGTGTAAATCGTCAACCAGCCGTAGTGGTCATAACTGTGGAGTGTAGATAGTCAACTAACCGTACTGTTCATAAATGTGCAGTGTAGATCGTCAACTACAGTAATGGTCATAAATGTGGAATGTAGATCGTCAACTAACCGTACTTTTCATAAATTTGCATGCAGATCATCAATTAACCGAACCACCTAGCAGCAAAAATATACTCAAAATTATCAAAATAATTCTTTAAAGTCATACATATTTATGGATGTTTTAAATTCATTTATTTCGTGTTTAACGAATATCCACAAGGCCACAATAAAAAAATTAATTTGTAGATTAGGTGTTACGGTAATCTTTTGTGACTCCATGAATTGCTATCCATAAGAAATTATACGTTTACTCCCAAAGCAAGAAATACTTCTACTACTACTACTACTACTACTACTACTACTACTGCTACTACTACTACTACTACGTTTTCTATCCGTTTCGGGGGCCCCGAGTGACCGAGTGGTCTAAAGCGCTCACCGTTACGGATCATTGCCATCTCACCTCTGTCTACGTGGGTTCGAGTCTCAGGTTCGGCCAATGTTGGCAAGTGACACAGCTTGCCAGTAGCTTCTCATGGGTTGGTGGTTCTTTCCGGGGTTTTCCCAGATTCTTCCACCACCATTGATACTGGCCTATTTTGTGCTGAAAAATGGCGTTAAACCCTACTGCAACAACAACAACAACAATCTATTCGTTTCTCAAGACCGTCCCACATTTAAGTGCGACTTCGTATGCCACTCGCGAGTATCTTTATTAGGAAAGTATACATTCGTGCATCGTCATGGTTGGGAAACAAACATCATCGATGTTCATCTCAACATTGTTTGTTCTTAATTGAAAATGGTACCGATCTGACGTCCAATATGGCCGCCACATCGACCATCACTAAAATCTTGTTATCGCTACGCATCATACATGGATGATCATATCAGCATGGTGTTTGCATTAAAAGACGTTTTATGATGTCTAGTGGATCTAAATTGAACGTGAATATAGTCCTCGCGACAGCCATCTTGAAAATGTTGTGTTTAATACTCCTCACCAAAGGATAATCATATCAACTGAAAGACTTCGTTTGATGTCTAGTTGCCTCGAAATGGAAATAGCGCCGATCTGATGTCCAATATGGCCGCAACTGCAGCCACCTTGAAATTATTGTTACCTCTGCTACTCCCGAATGGATGGGATTTTCACTAAAAGATTCCTTGTGATGTTGGTTCCAAATAAATGGTGCCAATTTGACCTCTAACATGACCGCCTTGGTAGCCATCTTGAGCAATCGTTATTGTTACATCTCCTGAATGGATGCTCATATCAGCATGGGTTAGGTTATTTTGCTAAAAGACTTTTTATGGTCTATAGTTCGCTTTGAATGAAAATGGTACCGACCTGACTTCCAGTATGGCCGCCAGAGCTGCCCTCTTCAAAATGTGCTATTGCTACTCTTCCTGCATGGATGGTCATATCAGCATCGCGTTTTCACTGAAACACTTCTTAAGATGCTTAGCTGGTCCAAAGCTAAAGGACACTCTGTACTGATTGTATGGAAAAATGGGAACCAGCCTGGAAATGGGTGAATATAAAATACAGGATATATGAGCTTGGGTGGCCAGGATTGATTAATAATGTAAGTTATGTTTTAGGAGAAAGAATCTTTTGAGAGCTTATCCTAGTTGTAAGTGAAAAAAATAGAGACATTGTTTTATTGATGGAATTTCAGTCCTTTAACAGTCTTGAGTTTGGAACACTCATAACTAAAATTCGCTCCTGACTGTTTGGTGCGGAGTTGAAAGCACATGTTTCAAACACATGCAGATCCAAAAAATGCCGCGGCTCATATCCTTTCCTCTACACAGAAGCTGACATCCAGGTTTCATCTATACTGATAAATATAAGTTTGATCATGAGCACTCAGAAATTTTCAGTTATTGAATTTTTAATATCATGGTGTTTGCATAGGTTTACTATGGGAACTAAATTAGTACCGCGAGTCCTAAAATGATGCCAAACTGAAATCCAATATGGCAGCTAAGGCAACCATTTTGAAAACTTTTTATCGCATTTCAACTTAAACAGAACGTCATATTGACGTGGCATTTTCACCAGAAGATTCCTAAAGATGTCCAGTTGGTCTTGAATGAAAATTAATTCAGTTCAATATAGCCACCTCAGCAGCCATCTTGAAAATCTTGTTTTTGCTATTCCTAAGTGGATATTCATATATTGGAAATATTGCTATATCTGTTCCTCTCCTGATACATAGCTATTTCAGTATGGAGTTTTTACCAATAGACTTCTTATCATACATAGTTGGTCCTCAATAAAAATGGCGTCCGACATATATCCATTGTGGCTGCCACGATGACTGTCTTAAAAATTTTGTGTGTCGCTAATTCCCCTGAATGGATGATCGATATAGCATGGGGTTCTTACTGAGTCCTATATGAAAACGGTGCCAGTCGTACAACCAATATAGCTGCAACTACGACTGTCCTAACAGTCCCGCTATAACTACTCTGCTTGAATGGATGATCCTTATAGCATGTGGTTTTCACCAAACGACTCGAAAAGATGCCTACTTTGTCCTAAATGAAAATGATACCATAATGACATCCAATATGTGCATAGAAGCAGCTAATTTGAAAATCTTTTTATCGATGAAGAATATCGGAGATTGTTTCAATACTTGTTATACTTGGTTAATAGGTTTGTCATCAAGATCTTCGGATGCATTCGAATAAATAATTGAGATCTACGCATGTTAACTGTACCTTTATCAATGAAAAGACTTTTCATTGACTCTAGTAAAATAGGTAAATTCGATACTATATACTCGTCGGTAGACAGTTTATATCAAGGTTTGTTCTTGCAGTACTGCATAAAGCCTGCTTAGTAAAATGGTCAGATGTTACGTATATGAGTCAGGTGAGCGATATTATGTCCGCTTCGTCCTTTCCTTTTAACATACACCTATATTAACGCACAAGATTACAAAAGGATATTAATAAACAAATGCATTAGCCACAAATGTTGGCGTCTGCTAAACATCAAGACATAATTAAATCGTGCTGTGGATTCGCGTTGCTCTTTAAATTCTTTAGATGCATTGATAGCATCAGCTCCCAGGGGTTATAAGTAAAACGGGCTTTAAATGAGAGGCAGCAGTCGACAGAACTATCTATAACCCACCTTTACGAAAACGGCAGATTTTGTTGCTTATAATAAACAGATTTATTAAAGATTAAACTACCTGTGTTATTATATCCGGGTTCTGACGAAAATTTCTAATGAATCCCAAACTGCTTAAAGAAGACGAGTCAGCCTTATTACAATATCTGGCAGAAGATTAAAATCCATGATACACTTGTTCCTGAAAAGGGGCAACTGTCATTCCACATCATGAAATGAGAGACAACAGTGATGTTTCTAAATATAGGCCAATATCGTTATTAATCTATTTCGGTAAAGTATTTTAATAAATATGTTTTCAAAACACCCTTATAATAATCTAAAGTCTAATAACTTAATTAGCAATGTACAGTCTAATTGCACACTGGAAATTTCCGCGGTTTGCAATTACGTCATATTTATTATACCTTCCAAAAAGGATCTGATACTAATCAAGAAATATGAGTGGCATAGTGAAATAATTTACAGACATCGAAATAATAATAATGGAATCGGTGGTGGTTTATTGGATTGGTTTTAGAATTATCTTACAAAACAGACACGATTGCTGTAGGAGGTTGTAGCTTGGAACGACAACATGTCAAGGCTGGTGTTCCACAGTGATTTGTACAAATTATTAGTCGATGATACTTCATTATTAATTGTATAAGCTCTAGCTTTGGCCGGTCTAATCTCCAATAAAGACAGTCATAAAATAATTTCCAACAAGGGCAGACCAGTGCCTTGTAAATTTTAATTCCAACAAAACCGATTCTATGATTGAACGATCCTATCGGGTATTTTACCATTCACTTCAAATAAACAATACGTTATTAATCATGTAAATTCACACGGACATTTTGGTGTGATTACTGATGGAACTCTCTCTTGACACACATATTCAAAACATAACCACAAAAGCGCGAACAAGAAATATGTACGGCAAAGTCTGAACTTCACACCAGACAGAAAACCATTCGAAGTTCTTGATTTCTTTATTGTAAGACTAATTTTGGAACACAGGGAAATAATTTGGGAGAATTGTGCACAGTATGAAAACGATGGAATTATACATTCTGAATCGGATATCGTTATGTGCAGAGCTACAAAATCTACGATATAAATATAAATTTATTTGAAGAAACTAACTGGGAGATTGTACAAACATATAATGCCTACAATTTAAAACAAATATGTAATAAACTGTGTTCCGCGATTACTTGCGGATCTAGGTACCACCAAGTGTCCAGCATGTAACTAATAGCTAAATTTGCGATAGATTAGATTATAAAACACTGTTTGCTAGGATCAGTTAATACGAAAACTCGTTCTTTACAAAATCGGTAACGGAATGCATACAGGATATCTGCGTTTTTTGCGGAGATTGAAGGAAATATTGCACAAGTGATCTGTGAAACATTGTGTTGTCTCGAATGGTGAAGCCACGAGTGACAAAACAAAACTTTTCAACTTGACGAATGAAATATTTCCTTATATCTCCTGAACAAAACATATTTTTTCTTTTAATATATATTTGAAGGCAAAAGCCGTTAATCTGTATGATTTTTTTTTTCACGATTTCTATGGCAATGCGATTAAAGGCTGCTTTACTACAGCGATGAAAAGAAGTTGAACTAAGTTTAGGAAAGCAACCATTTAAAAATGTAGCTTGTATAAATAATCCATCCAATTGTGTATTTTGTCAAATTAATGATTGTTTTCAAACACAAATGAAGGGATTTTTTTTCGTTAACACGTTTATTGCCCCGGTCGATGCAGTGAACATTGTTAGAGTGGGTATTACAGCAACCACATATGACAGGTTTCAAAATAGAACATTTTTGAACAAAAGATTTTAATGTTGGTGAGTTTACTTGCTTAGATGTGTGTTCTTTATTTTGTTAATTTCTGCATTCCAACGAGAATTTTTGGCCTTGGCAAACGTGCCCTCGAGTTTGGTAATTCATGCTGTACCCAAATTTCGATTGTCACTTAACTGAGGTTTGCAATCAACATTCATCAAAGCTCGATTTCTCCATCGTTTCCAGATATGACTATGATTGTGTTGAGAGTGGAATCTCTGCTTAAACAGTTTTATTTCCTAACAGTATTTCCTTTTGTTTTAGCTCTGTGTGTGTGTGTGTG